>VXAX01003261.1:116908-271310 GCA_013399835.1 Leptocoma aspasia
AACAAAAAAAAAACACACCAAAAAAACCACCAAAGAATGTGTCATCTACAAAGAAAAAGTGAGAACCTTGCAGACAGGTCTCTGTCTCCAGTCCCTCAAACATGTTCTATATCTGGCATACTTGGAGCTCATTTACTAGAAATTAATGTGCTCTTTTGGCCTTCTGAAAGAGATTCATGGCTCAAAGTGATCTTACTAACATATATGATGAGATGGGGAATTAAGGACATGAAGCCAAATTCTTTTCAGTAGTGCCCGGTTGCAGGACAAGAGGCAACTGGCACAAACTGAAATTCAGGAAATTCTCACTAAAGAAAAAGAAACCCAAGCAACCTACTTAGAATAGATAATCTGCAGAGGTCCTTTCCAACCTCTTCTACTCTGTAACTAAGCAGCAAACAACCAAATCATAACCTTTTTAGGGTACAGATTGTCTCTGTGATATGTTATTGAACTAATTGATTATCTGGGTGCCTTGGCTCCAAAGCCATGCAGAAAATCAAAATATATACACGAGCCCAGCATTTCTGTTACAAAGTAGTGCTACAAAGGCTCCCATGGGTAGGTATTTCATTAAAAGCAACAGCGCACGAGTTCAGAAAATTGTGCTTGCCTAGATAACTGGATTACAATGAAAATCAGTATTACACATTTGACAGCTACNCTACAAACTCTTTTTCAGTTCATAAGAACCTTGTTATTCCTTCAATGTCAACACAGTTTCAATATTCACTGAACAAAAGCTGCACCCGTTAGAGGAAAGCAATAGTACAGATACAAAAAATAAGTAAAATAATTGATAGGTCACATATTTCTAATGTTTTCATTTCATTGTTGCATACATTCTCTCTTATTTCCTCTGGAAAACAGGAAAGTGGTGGATCATATGCTTCCCACACAAACTTGTTAGCCAGTGCTAGCCTGAACAAGAATGGGTAAGCAAAACCAGGCCTACTGTTTTCACCTCTCCATGGTGAAACATGAAGAAAACAGTACCAAGTGGAAAAAAAATTAAAACTGCACTATGCTGAAATTGAAATGTACTAGGCTACAAAAAAATCGCCAAAAAAACAAAACAAAAAAAATNAATTCTCACTAAAGAAAAAGAAACCCAAGCAACCTACTTAGAATAGATAATCTGCAGAGGTCCTTTCCAACCTCTTCTACTCTGTAACTAAGCAGCAAACAACCAAATCATAACCTTTTTAGGGTACAGATTGTCTCTGTGATATGTTATTGAACTAATTGATTATCTGGGTGCCTTGGCTCCAAAGCCATGCAGAAAATCAAAATATATACACGAGCCCAGCATTTCTGTTACAAAGTAGTGCTACAAAGGCTCCCATGGGTAGGTATTTCATTAAAAGCAACAGCGCACGAGTTCAGAAAATTGTGCTTGCCTAGATAACTGGATTACAATGAAAATCAGTATTACACATTTGACAGCTACATCTTTCTCTATTCAGGGGGACTAAATGGCTTAAAAATGTTTAGTTGTCTAGTGCCTGCAGAAGTAAGGATCTTTGTGACACAGAACACAACCAGTACATGCAGCAGCTAAAAGACTTCAATTCAGCTCACACAACCAGATCCAGCTCTTTACATAATGGTGATCCACATAACCTCACCAAAAACTCAGAACCAGCCTGCTTAGATTCACCATGAAATAAATCTAAGATGCTATCTGAATTCTGATTTCAAGTTTACTCCTTTGCCCACAGTGTCATTTTGCCCTCCTACACACACACAATGTCCAAAAAGCTTTTATGCAAATTGTCTGGGTGACAAATGAAGAAATTGCTCTCTACAGCACCTTGTGAAGAATCAGGGAAACGTTCACACTCAGCCTCACCTTCAGTTCAGGTAATAAGTGAGCAGCAAATGAGAAAGATGCTGAGATTAAAAGCAGTAACCAATGTCCTCTGCATTTAGAGAAGGGTCTTGTTATTTAGAAACCTGTACTCCAGACCAAACCACATGCAAATGAATTTGGGGGTTGCAGGTTTCCCATCACCATGTTTTGAGAGCTGTGTCTGAATTATTTTACTGCCACTTTGGTCATGAAATGAAATTGAGCTAATAGCATCTGTCTGCTTCTACAGAAGTAAACAGCAAGAGTCTGCTCCTGGAAAGGTAAATTATGTTTGCAGTACGTGCACATGGTGGGAAATACTAATAGTAGAGTTACATGAAATAAGAGCTGTGAATAAGTGCCTCCAAAAGAGAGCAGCCCTAAAAGCACTGGATGTTGCAGCACTAGCTGCTCCCTACATATTTACACTTATGAATTATAAATGGCAGAGACATTTAGTATTCAAAACACATGAACAGCTTAACTCCCTAGACAGAAAGCTTTGTACCTACAGTTTCTGGTTCTTCCAGGGTTTAAAGTCTAATAAAAGGAAGTATGAAAACCAAGTCTACAGTTAGAAGCTCAAAATTAATAAAACTCAGATCAAGTTAAACAAAATACAGTAAGAGCAAGATTTATAGAAAAGGCTGAAATTATGCTGGGTGTTCAGGTAGAAGAGTTTTTAAAAGTTTCTACGTTTAGTCACTTGTTCAGCTCCAGCAGAATGTAGGCCATGGACCCCTTCAGGGAATGATAGTAATTGAGATAAGTAATTATTTTTCTTTAAGAAATTTTATATAATTGGGAATTAACAGTCTCTAATAATTACTGTATCAGCTGTTGGCACCAAAGCTTCCTTGGTTGCGAAAAGCAAATCCATTCCTTCACATTCAGCTGTAAATAAGTTTTGTACAGATGAGGAAAGGTGGGAATTCATTAGGAGTTCCTGATTCAGCAAGTTCATTAAATTAATATTCCATGTGCTTAATCAGGAGCTCCCTAAGACACCTGGCTTGCCCAGGTCTGAACAAGAGACCCCAGCATGACAGGGAAAGCAGACCTATCTTTATTATTATATATATTAAGGTTTTTTTCATTATGTCTAATCTTTGTTGCTGCTGTGGCCATTGCCTTGGCCTTTCTCTGTGCATCTCTGGAAACTGCTCATGAACAATCAGTGCTATCTTAAAACAGAGTCATTCAATTACTTATCTTTGACCACGTTCCTAGACTCCTGGTTTTCAGCCATATCTCAAATCACTGCACAAGACTCTCCTCCTGTTGACATTAAAAAATTATCCTGGTCAACATCAATTATATTATAAATTGCTACAGAACTTCAAATGATCATAGATAATACAGACAAAATGCAAGCTGCCAAAATTAATTTGAATATGAATTATTATGTAATGAAAAGTCAATAGGTTAGCTAGACCCCTCCACAGGATAGTTTGTGCAATTAAAAATACAATTTTTCCTCCTTCACTTTGATTATCTGACAACTATTAATGAAGATTTATTTAAAGTTACACCTACCAGAGTTTGATAAAGGCTTTTGAAAGATGAGCAATAGACTCGGTAAGGAAGGAAGATCTGGAGAATCCATAGCAATGCTATTGTGAACAATGAGACAGATCTGATAATGCAAGTAATCTATTTGGACAGAAGGGGAGAAGGTTCAGAACAAAGTGCCAGCAGTGTAAATGGAAATATACACACACTGACAGTTCAAAGGGACTCATTACCATAGAACCAGCTGTTTCAATTATAAGGGGAAAAGGGAAAGCCACTGGAAAGAAATTGAGACATCTAATGCATGACAAAACACTGTACAGAAGTGTTCTGCACCTATACAAATAACTCCATTTCAGTTAAGAGAAGGAAAATCCCCAGGATAACTGGAGCACTGGGAGATGCTTGAATGTGCCAAGCTCTGGATGTTCTGAGTGGCTCCCACTGAAGTCAGACTCAGTGCAATGCAAAGCACCTGTAGGAGTCAGTGCTAAAATACATATATTTTATTATCATCCACTGGAAGAGCAAATCTAGGATTCACCCTGGCTCCTTTAGCATGTAGCTAATGCCATCAATCACCTCTTACTTCACAGAGTTCCCACTGTCTTCCTTCCTACAATGCTGTAAAACATGCAGGGGAAGAGAAATCAAAAATTCACTAATACAAAAAACAGGAGACTGAACAAATACAAGATCAAAATAACCTTCCTAGGGATAAATGCAGCCGACTCCCCTACTAGAAAGCAGTCTCAATGCTTTTTACTGGAAAAGCAGCAAAATTTTTTTTTTTCCACAGAATTAACCAAAGTCTGCTTCATTTACATTCACTGGATTTGTACCAGTCACAAAGGAGTCTGCCTCTCCCGCAGCAAGGCTGGCTCTCAGGCTGGCTACAGAGCGTGTGTATTTGGTCTTGTTTATAAAATGGCACCTTCTAAGACAGCATGTTGGTTTAACAGGATAACAGAATGCATTTTATTTGGAACAGTCTAGAAGCTAGAGAGAAAACAAACTGGCTCATCTCTATGCTGATATATAATAACACATTGTCCTCTTATCCAGTCTTGTTTCCTTAAATATGCCTATCCAAAGCCTTCACTTGTAATTCAATACTGTCAAGCAAAAGCATTAAATAGTCCCAATGTTCCTCTTCCAAATAATGAAAATGTCATATTTTCCCTTAAAAACATGAGCAAAAGTGGGTTTGTTCTCAATTTCATTTCTATTTGCAAAGAAATTAGAACTGATGTTCTACAGCCCTTTCTCACCAGTACAAAAGTTTAAAATGTACTCAAAAAGCAAGAGAAAGAAATACCAGCAAAGTTCACACTGTTCTATACCATGACTCCTGGAGCTGATGATTTAAAAGCAGGACTGAATAATATGAAACCCCAGCAAATTTCAGGCTTCCACAAGTAAATGATTTGCCTGCTGGTTTGGCTACTGGTTCTCAGAGTCTGGCTTGAGTCCATGCTACTCCTGAGAGAATACCTGAAGCATAGGCAGCTGTAAGAGCAGGGATTAAGCATCGATATATGGAAAAGCTCAGGACCATTGAATCCACTTCAAACACCACACTGAGGAGTTACACACACACAAAAAACCCAAACCTACAATATGCAAGCAATTTGCCAATATAAGTGACATGTAAGCCTAGTAAATCAGAGAAATGCAATTGAATCTCTCTAATCAACAATTTCAAAGCTACTACCATGTGATACTTATTTGACTGCTTATCACTAAAAGCCTTTATAATTTTCTTAGGCTTGTCATTTCAGTTTGCACCAAGTGATATATCAAATGAAACACAGGAACAAAAGTATATTCACTACGAGGATGTCTGTTCACTGCTTTTTAAAAATTGGTTCTCCCAATTAGGTATTAGAGGGAATATAAAAGTGTCTTAGCAAGAAACAAAGCTTTACAACGTAGTTACTTATGCAAGAATCTTAAATAATTGGATATTTTGCTGTACTTCAAAGAAAGATAAGCCTGGAACGAAATCAAATAATCCCAGCACTCTAAGGTGTAGCAGTCAAAATTCTGATATCAAATAAGTCCAACTGAGAACTTTCAGAACATATTTGAGGCAAAATAATTAGACAATTCTGAACAAGAGAGACGTATACTCTACTACATGAATCCTTGCTTTATCATCTGCACTTGCATAAAATACATTTGAAATTAAAAATAACCTTTATCCACCCTGTAAAAGCACACTGTCTACCAGCTAGAGGAGAATCACAATTGTTTACGTTGAAAAGACCCCTAAGATTGAGTCCAGCCATTAACCCAGCACTGCCAAGTCCACCACTAATCCATGTCCCTGAGCATCACATCTACACATCTTTAAAGTATCTGCAAGAATGCTGAGTCAATCACTTCCCTGGGCAGCCTGTTCCAGTGCTTTACAACGCTTTTGGTGAAGAATTTTTCTCCTAATATCCATTCTAAACCTCCCATAGTGCAACTCGAGGCCATTTCCTCTCGTCATATGGCTCATTACTTGGGAATGAAGCAGCAAGTTGTGTTCCTCAGCAATACTCAATTACACCAGAGTATGTATATAAACACATGTAATGCCTGGAAGAGCTTATACATTTACAGATGTAACATATTGCAAACTGCTAATTTTCCTCAACAGATGGCTATAGTGGCTCTTCCTGCAGCATGAAAATGATTCTACAAGAGAAGCTGCTTCCTGCTCCTGATCCAAAGACAGGGACGTCAAGAAGAGCAGCGAGGAAGGACTTCCCATTTACTGTTTAGTTATCACACTTGCAATACAACCAGAAGGTACACCTGCTGTAAGTTGGCTCAGGGTTTCCTAGCAGTGTGAGAAAAACTGAATTTATCAATTACACAGGGGCCACATTGAGCCCAAAACTGGGACAGAGCTTTAAAGTCAAGTTGCTCTGTCAGGTAGGGCAGGAGGAGAAGAAAGAGAGCAATGGATAGTGCTGCAAGCAGTTGCTCTCTCACTTCATAGTTGCTCCTCCAACGTGCTCGACCCCTTTCTCAGCAACAAGCAGAACTCCTATGGCCTCCCAGGACTCTGACAGACAAGGAATAACCTGCCCACCCTCAGGGGGTTTCTGGGTAATGAACACCTTTACCTGATGGCTGGAGCCAGTCCTGAAGTTCATTCCCTTCGCAACAGAGGTTCAGGGACAGCACACCAGGGTTTGTACCACTAGTTAAGTTAGACCCTGAGCCTTTCTTGCTTTCTTGTCATTTACTTATTTTCTATTTTCTTTCCAAAATCCTTGATCAAATATTTGAAGAGTCACCCACGAGACTTAGGCCAAGCACACATTGCCACTGTCTCAGCTAAATCAGCAAGGGATACAATCACATTGCAGCTCCAACTGCAGGCACGAGAAGAGCCATGATAGCCAAATTATATTTATATGGAGAGTGTTAATTTCTTTCCTAGTTTAATTTCTACTAGTTTGTTCTCACTTTCCTCTAGGAAGTTATATCCTACTCCATATTGTGAGTATTTTGTAATCACATTACCACCAAACCATGATAGACTCAGTATCTGAATAAGCCAGCTATTTTTGGTATCAAATTGATTCACAAAAGAATTGCAGCATGCTGTCAGCAAAAAGTCCTACCAGTGCCAAATGTACCGCCGGTGCCAGTGCCGTGCCACTCTTCTGCTGGCGTGTCCATGCTTCCCAGGATCTCTACTGAGCTACCAAAGATGGGTCCTAACGCGTCAGGACACAGCGCAGCCTCACAGAGATGCTAACCTGGGCCCTGCAAGCAACAGAGCTTTGTCAGCAATGTTATAGTAGACCTACTTCCTTCTGACACAGTGCCAGGACTTTGGCTAAATAACACTTTCAAAAACAAGCTCTAGAAATCCAAGCCACCAAGAATTTTCAAGAGTTTCTCTCCCTTGGGAATTCTTGAGGTGTGAGAAATATCTATGCTGTCAACCAGTAATAAAGATGAGAAGAATCAAGATTCTTGGAATATCTTTATAAAACTTTGTCTGATATGAGGTTTGCCCTTAAGCACTTCTAAAAGAAATCTATGAGTATACACAAGAGTTATGTCTTCCTTTTGAAATCTGCAAGTCCCATCAGTCTTTGATAGCATATACTGACAACAAAAGGACAAAACAAATAATTCAGCTCTTATAGTGATTGCAGAGTTAGAGGCAGAGGGAAGGGGTTCTCAGTTCCTAAAATGATGCACACAAAAAAATGAACTCAATCAGTATTGATGGAAGTCCTACTGCCAACTGCCACACACAAAAACCACTGGAACACCTGCTGGTCTTGACATCACTGCCTGGTAGGGGAACATTTCATGAAATTCACATTAGACAAGCAATACCCCTAAGACTTGGGCACATATTGCACAGGACTTCACCTACATTTATCTGTCTTTAAAGGACAAATTTATACAAGCGCAATAAAGTCCATGAACCACCCACTGCTAATAGAGAGAAAGGAATGCCTATAAGCCAGCAGTGATGGCACTCAAGGGAGAAGAGACACAAGAGGCTAGTACTGAAGTCCCACACAGATGTTTCCACTTCACAAATGCAATCACTATGGTCAAATTACCTAAGGCATAGTTCTGTATGAATTGGGAGTTGAAAGTCATTTCCAGGCTTTCTCTCCAGACCTGTGAAACTCTTAATTCCTTCCCTCACCTGCCCTCTGCTGAGTATGATTGCTCTTCAAACAGAAATTTATCTACTCTCTTACAATTTTTGTTGAATGACAGTTGCAAAGCATCAGGGACATAAGGAATCATAAGGCAGCCACCATGATATTTCCTAAAAGCACAGAAAATTAGAACTAGCCTCAGTAGATATCCCATCATGCCAAAAAAGAGTGTTTATAACTCAACTGAGTCCCAAATATTCCATGAGAGATGACACAAAATTTAGAACATGCTAAAACCTGATTGTTACTCAGAGCACAAAGCAATGTCTTCCTTCTTCAAGTATTTATATCTCTGCTAACTCTGAATGGGTAGCCACTGGGCTCCCCTATACCAACATATATTTAGGATTAGGAAAATGCTTGTGTTGGCAGTAACCAAAATGCAACTGTACCAACAAACAATATCCAAATCGATCTTTGACTTCTTCTGTGAGAAGACATTCCCCATGCACTGTGTGTTTATCTATGTCTTATTCCTGATCTGCATTAATCCAGTGCAAAGAGACCCAATAGTCAGAGATATTTTTCACTACTTAAAAAGAATTATAATTTCATATAATTACTGGTCTAATGCATGAACATGTTTCAGTGTACACAAGTACAGGGTAACTCCAAAATGAAGAGATTTAAAAGGCCTTTGTAAGTATGAATCCAAGATCTACATTTTTGTTCCTCTTAACTAGTAGAAGATTTGGGTTTTATTTTCTTCTCTAATGTCGGCAACCCCCTTAGGTAAAGGTGCTTGGAGAGGAAAAGAACAAGCAAAAAACCCATACAAATTAATAATTGAGAACATGGATTACAGTAACTGCATGTCCTCACAAATCAGCCCACCCAGTGCATGTCCATCAAAATCTCAGTGACAGATGCCTTTGTAACTTCTTTATGGTATCAAATCCACCCTTGGATACCTGTGGAAAAGATGTACTAAAAATTTCTAAAACATTTTGAAAAGATATGCACTTTAACAAGAATTTTGCTGTTTCAGTCATAAGCACTCTTTTCCAATTACAAAGATTACAGCAACTCATATCTGACCCAGTGAATGATGGATGACACTCTTTATGCTCTGGAGTCAACATGTAAATTTTACCTATAATTTCTGCCCTCTACAAAAATTGGTTTATACAATAATGAGGTGCTTGACTGCTGTTGCATTAAGTCTGTAATGAGACTGAATGCACAGTCAAACCATTTAGTTTTAAATTGCTTCAACTTCAGAGTAAATACATCAACAAAGACCAAGCTGGGATATTAAGTGTAGAGCAGTACATCAAAATAAGATGTTAACTTGCTGATGTTACATGAAAATTATTTTCATATTTCACTGAAGAATTCTTCAAATTATTCACTTGTGTAATATGTTATTAAATGAAGCACACAGAGGCATCTTAAACATTAAATTAATTGGAGGTAGGAATAACAGAAGAAAATATTTAATACTTGCTGTAGGAAAAAACCAATTCTTCTCATGAGATTTTTACCATAAGCTAGAAAGCCTGACACGAATTAAATTTCCTACCTGTGCTGGCTCTTAATTTTACCTTTTACAAGAACATGGGCATTTTGCAACATGCTAAGAAAACTGTTTCAATTAAATGATTACTGCAGCATTTCTTATTTAGCTACTTCCAGTGTGACGTTTCAGCTTGCTTTTTCCATTCCTCTCCTTTTTCAGCCTCCAAGCAACCATGTTTTTTCCATGTATGGTAAGTAACCTATGACTATTTCAGACTTCTGGCAAGATTATGCTTTCAAGGGAAATAGGTTGCCCAAGAAATTTCTCAGATCAGTTTGGATATGCCTACATCATGTTTCCCAGTGATACCACAAAGGAGCTCTTTAATTCTCAGCCACTTCAACAGCTGGCAAGTGCTGCAGTCAAATTGCACTGGGTCTTCAGTACAGTTAATGCAGGCCAATTGTCTAGTAAGGGTAATTTTTGTTGAGAGAGATCTCTGGGAATTTCTGTTTTCCATCCCTAGCTCAAAGCAGCTCTTGTTCAGGTGAGCTCTGGCAGTCTCCAATGATGAAGATCCCACTACCTCTCTGGGCCTCTCTTCCAGCATTTGCCCACCATCTCTGAAAACAATTTATTGTTAGTTTTCCTTGTTACAGCTTATGTCTGCTGCCAAACATCCCACCACTGTTCCTCCAAGAAAACCCTGGCTGCATCTGCTCAGATGACAGCATTAAGATCACATTCCCTTACCCTTCTCCTATTAACACAGAACAAAGCCAGGATCCTTCCAGGACTCCCTTTGACTTCACTGACTTAGGTAGCTACTGTGTCAGAAGGTCTGGTTAACTCCGTTAAAATAATTTAGGAGTAAAAAGGAAAAAGATCACTGCAATTTTCTGCTTGTTATGGGGAGAAGACAGGGTGTAGAAGAGCAGAGTTATATAAATAAGCAGCATATTCCAACCAGGACCTGCATCCATAACTGGCGTTTCAGAAATCCATTTGCAATGACAACTTTGGCTGGTCAAACTCTACCAACAAAAATGCAAGCTCTTGAACACCTCATTTACACACTGCCTACAGAGTAACTATTAATACAGAGACAAACATCTTTAATGGGGGTGTAGCACTTTCCATGCATTCCTCCAAGGGACACTCAAGAAAGGTTATACAAATTATTGCAAGTTTAGTCTGGTTGTTATAATGATGTGTCAGAGCAGAAAGGTAGCTTAATAAAATACAGTGATAAATAGGGAGGACTGTTTAAAGCCTTATCTTTCACTCCCTGGTATTTCGAATTCCTGAATAAGTCCTTTCAGTCAGTGAACACATTTTGAACTCAGACAAATGGTATTTTGAGATTTTTTTCCCCCTCAAAATTTTGTTCAATCACAGATTGTACTGAGAAAATTAAATATTTAAAGTTGCTTTTACTTCCTGACTGTTCAAAATGGATTCTAATTTCTGTTTGCCATATTTTCAAATTAAAGCTTTAATTGAAATTGCTGTGCAATTTTAAGGGTACTAACCTTTTTTGTTTCCTCAGCTTATCTATCTGCTGTCCAGTACAATTAGTATTTCTTATTATGTGAAATTTAGCAGTCTCCTAGAAAAATTTCTGTCTTAGCTTCAGCCTACTGTCCAAAATGAAAACACTTCATATCTGCTCATTACATGAAATTGTCTAGGAAAATTAAAGGTAGTTTGGTGACAAACTTATTGAAACAGACTCTGGTAAAGCCTTTTAGTTTGTTATCAATATAATGGGTTTGTTAATTGCCACAGATATTGCAATTTTTAACTTTGCTGGATTTTGTGTTTTCTGTTGGATGCTGTCCTTGCCCTTCCCTAGTAGTCAAATTGATAACCAAAGAGACAGCTCAGAGAAGAAGCTGTATTTTCTATTGTCTTATTTCCAACATTATCTTCAGTTTTCTATCTTTAAAAATCGCTTCATGTTTTGTACTTTTCAAAACAATACCCTCAAACTCCCCTAACACTAAGATAAAAGCTCCAAGACATCAAAACCTAATTTTGTTGTCCCCATCTACAAACAGAGAATACTATCCTTAGAATTAGACAGAGGGTCACACAAGAGTTTTCTGTCAAAGAAAAACCAGAAAATGCTACCTCAAAAACAGCTTTAAGTAAGTAAAAAAAAAAAAAAATTCTGATTATGCTATGTTTAGTCTAGCAAAAGTTAAAGGCCACAAAATCATCTTTTTAATCTGGCTGCATGAAAACTCAAAATATTTTGCTCAACTATCACTCCATTTCTCACCCACTACTCAGGCATTTTGATTTTTGCCATGTATAAAATAATTTTATTTAAGCTGTGCCATTTGCAGTGGAGTGTTTCAGGAAATGCTCGCCCTTTGTTTATAATGACCTAAAAGTCAGGGAACCTTTGATATTGCCCTACAGGCTGAAAACTCCTAAGTTGACACAGCACAGACCCCAAGTAGGAGGAACTCATTCCTGTTCTGTCACTCTGATGTCTTCTTCATTTACAGTAAAATACACAATAGTGTGTACAAATACCAAACAAATGTGTAAAACTGCATTGTTTACCTAACAGCCAGCACTCAGCCAGCTTCCATGAGAGCAAACCCAACTCCTCACAAGAAAGAAGAAACCATTTCAATTCTAGCCTGGCTTAGCCAGCTGTCCGACGCGATCTTACCCAGTACTGAACTGGCAAGTCCTTGTTACCACTGTGCCAGCAAAATCAGGACCTGACATCTAGAGAAACTGAGCACTTCTTTGCATTTGAGTAACACAATGTGTTTTGTTCTAAGAGGGTGAAAGAGACTATCCAAAGAGTAAGCTGACTGAAACAACCCCAATGCAGAATGCCAAACTGCACCTCAGCTTCTCAGCCACCAACCTCTGTGTCCAAGGACCTGACATTTCCAAACAGCAAATTACTCAAGGACCACACTGTTCCTCACCTTTTCCTACCTGTTAATAAGGATGGAGTGGTCCTGCTTCTATCCTGGTCTGATGGAAGACTAGGCTGAGGAAACCACTGATGGATGCTACACTTTGTTACGCCATTCTAGTCTCTGCCCTTTCTAGTAGTAAGTTTTCTGCTTTATTTTCCTTTACCACTCATCTCAAATGTCCCATTCAGGAAATGCTCACTCTCCATTTATAATGACCTTTCTAAAAGGGTTTAATGTACACAGCTCTCACTCAAGGTCAAACCACACAGAGACAGGCAAATCCCTCAGATAATTAAGTTTTGGCTTCATATAGCACTATGACTATGAGAATTGAAACATTTGGGTAATGCAATTTATGGTGGAAAGGGTGTGAAAAATATGAGAGACATGTTAGTTAGTGGTTTGTTGCACAACAAAACTATTAGCACTCACTTGTGCCTATCCAGTTCATTCCTACCACTGCTCAGATAAGACCACAAATGCCCATATACCCCTGTCTGATTACAGGCAGACCACAAATATGCTTGTAAATGCTGTGTTTGCCAGTGACCCAGAGAGAGGAAGCAGCACCTCTGGCCAGCTCTCTCCCTGCTGATCATGGGAGTCAAGACAGGCATCTGTCCTACAACCTACATTTTAAAATAAGGGAAAATATCATCAGGTGGAAGGCCAATTCCACATCGTCCTTTACGCAATCTGTCCTTACCCAAACAACCTGTAGGATTTCCTATACTCTTCTACCTTAGGTAAGCAAATGTTTAGGTACAAATTACTACACTGGATCCTACTGCACTAATTCCAATTCAAAACATGGTCCCCACACAAAATAATGAAGCTCACTGTAGTGGTTTCTCACTTATCAACCTGTTGCCTGAGGGACTCAGAGATGAGCTCCAAGTAATCACAAGATAGACAATGACCCTGCCTATTCAAAAACAGGGCAGTCTTTACAAACCACAAAAAGTAAGACTAAAGCCAATTTCCCCTCTTTACCTCAAAATAAAAGATTCAAACCAAAACCACACACAACTGTTGTCTTCAGAGAGGATATGAGGTCTAAATACACAGTTAAAACAGTTGCTGTGACTGAACAAGCTCTTGTGAAATTGAAGAGGAGCTATTCTTTTTCAAGTTGCCAAGGGTAAGATTTGGAATACTCATTTTATCCTCTTTGGCCAACAGAGTAGCTGTACCCACATGCTCTTTGGTGAAAAAAGAGGTATTTGGCACAACAGCTCATCTTGCCAATTATCAAAAGGGACCAACTGCTTCCATTTTGGAGTGACAGTGAGGTTGGAGTGGTTGGGACTTCCACAGCCACACTGACCACAGTCAAAATTCTTGTCACCTCCAGAGCCAAAAGCTTAGATCTGACACAGGCAGTATTTTTCCAAAGGTATATAGTGCTAGAAAAGCACAAACTACCCAAAATGCACCTTTTAATTCCCCTAGATCAGTTATTCTATGCTGTTTAGTAGGATTATTGACACTGTGGCAATAGCACAGTCAAGGAGGACCACAAAAGCCATGAGAGAGGTAAGAAAAGGACACAGACCATTAGAGATTAGTTATGAACACAGCAAGGTGTTCCTGTCCTGAACATCCCTCTAGTGGGAGCTCAGATATGTAACATGCAGGATTTAGGCTCTTGAGAAGCCAGAAGCCAGTGTTCCCCTCAAAAACCACAGTAAGCAATGGTTTCTCATTAAACCCTTCTAAAAAGTGTCTGACTTTCCTTTTCTATTTATTTTTCTTTGCCAAACTTATCCCAGTCCTTCCATCCCAGCTCCACCTTGGCCAGCTTCCCAACCATTTTTGACAGCACTGCCAGCTGTCACTCCTACTGCCAGCTACGGTCAGCAGTCTGCTGGTCTAGAAGGACTTACTAGAAGACAGGTGGAATGAAGAGGACACATAGACAGTGTGGCCCTAATGTTCTCTCTCTCCAACATAAACATGAAAGTAGATTTGGACTGCTGAGTCAAATGTATCCTGTAAATTTCCCTGGACAGAGTCTGCACCTGCTCCCAAAAGGGTGATGATTACTACAGGGGACCATAATTATACCAGGCCCACCTGTCTTCACTCAAAAAAGATAAGAAGTGTCTCCATATTTTCCCTTAAGAGCAGCAAGTAACAGAACTTTAAAACACTTTAAAACAGGTATTTTCTATGCCAGTCTAAGAGAAAACCCTCTTTCCATGAGATTTTGGACATATAAGGTCAAACCGGGAGGAAGAAATAACACCCACTGGCTGGTCACAAGTATGCAATAAAAATGGAAATCAGTGCTTATGGAAGAACATTGTTTGCTACTTAAATTTTATTGAAGAGCAAATACACTGAGCACATTATCACTTTCTTCATGGAAATTCTGCAGAAAACTATTTGCTCACGTAATATCATTTTATGGCTATGGAGGAGAATTTCTTCAGTGTTTCTGCAGGATTCTAGTGGCTCTCTAAAATAGTGGTTTTCCTCATATATCAAGGTGTTCCAGTGATTTATGTGAGAGCCTTATCCCCACCAGATGTGCTGTACAGTTTTGGGCTGGGATTAAGGTAATTTTCCTCACAGTGGCTAGCATGGGGCTATGTTTTGTTTTGCAAAAACAGTGTTGATAATAACAGGGAAGTGGTTTTTTTTATTGCTGAGAAGGACTTATGCAGAGTCAAGGTCTTTTCTGCTCCTCACACCACCTCACCAGCGAGTGGGCTGGGATTCACATGGAGCTGGGAGGGAACACAGCCAGGACAGCTGACCTCCACTGACCAAAGGGATATCCCATATCATATAGCATCCTGCCCAGCATATAAATCAGGGGCAAGAAGAAGGAAGGTGAAGGCATTTGGAGTGATGGCGTTCATTTTCCCACGCAACCATTATGTGTTATGGAGCACTGCTTTCCTGGGGATGGCTGAATGCCTGCCTGCCCATGGCAAATGGATTCCTTATTTTGCTTTGCTTGTGTGTGCAGCTTTCACTTTACCCATTAAACTGTCTTCTTCTCAACCCATGAATTTTACTCACTTCTACTCTTCCAAATGTAGACAAGACCATTCCAAATTTTACTCACTTCTCTCTCCCATCCCACTGGGGTGAGCAGCTGTGTAGTACTTAGCTGGCAGCTGGGGTTAAACCACGACAGCTGCTGCACACCGAGAAAGCAGATCAGACCCTTACAGTGAGTTTGGAACATACATATGGAAGTAGTGAGCTTGTGTCAGAGGAAAGACTCTCTTGAAGCAATCGTCTTTAAATAGCTCGGAATAACCTTATGCTTCTTTTTACACCAATAATGTTTTAATTAAACTACAAAGATTTCCAAGATTCTGAACATTCTCTTAAGTGATATCCTAAGGCTTAAGTATTGTGAATCTTCCGTCACAATCACACAGCTTATACTACTTACAAAATGCTTCGTTCCTTGCAATTCCCTTGATTATAAAAGGAATTGATTTTTTTTAACCTAATTTTAGATCCTTTACATCACTTTAAATTGCATTACTAGATTGGAACATAAATCTTTACTGATTGTGGGGTTTTTTCACCTAAGGAAAAGTCTAATAATTGCATCAAAGATCACACTTGAACAATAAAGCATCCAAATGTTTAAAAAAAAGAAAAAACCCATGACATTTTCAAATAAAATATTTTAATATAAAACTTTGCTTTATATTATTTAGTGTCTGAAAAAAAATGCAAGAAAAAAATTTTCTGAAACGAAGAAATTCTTCTTTTATGTGTCTTCCTATCAATGAAATCATTGGAAAAGGCAAAAATTCAAGTACAAATTTTGTCTCAATTTGAAGCCTACTCTAAACTCTACTGAAGACAATGTCTTCAGTAGACAATGTCTTCTTCAAGACAATGACGATGTCATTCACATCACAGGGCTGGGGAGTCCCTGTATTCTCTTGCTTTTGCAGCATTTGACCTTTCCTACAGGCAAGTTCAGGAGTGAGTCACCCACAAACCCATTTGCTCTCAAAAGGAGTGGTAAAATTAGCACCAAAGATGGCAAAGACTCACTTGTTGTAGTACTGTCACAGAAAGCCATATGAACACTTCATAAAAACCAGTGCCATAACACACACAACTAGAAGGCTCAATTAGGTAATTAATACAGCATATTTTGTTCTGGCATTTCCTGACCCTTAAGTGCTTGGCTTTGCTTTTCAAAGCAGGGAGCTACTACATGAAATATGACAGAGTTCTTCAGGAAGCAAACCATAAGCAGACAATCCATCCAACAAACACTTGGTGGAACAACACACAGGCATCAACAAGACAGAGGGGCTTTTATTGCACGGACACCTCCTGCTCATGGTGGAGTGGAACCTCACAGCAGCAATAGGCTTTCCAGTCTGCTACAGGCCATGGCAAAGTAAAGGCTGTGCCAAACACATTCCATGGCAGTGGGGCCTGTACAAAGGAGCTTTGCCCATCCACCCTCAGTTCTGTCAGGAGAGCAATTACTCCCAGACAATGGCTCTGGCATGGGCATACAGTACTCGGACCTGTGCAGCAAGTACACTTAATGCAAAAGTTCTTCTGCCAGAAAGCACAGCAAGAGCAGCAGAGGTGATAGGAGGCAGGCATTTCATTAGCAAAGGGTTTGTTCATTGGTAACTCTGCTATAAATTATAGATGTAGAGCAACACAAAAAAAAAGAAGAAACCGCAGGTCCTATTCCAGACTGTAGCACAGCTATACACTGCTCACTTATGCATCCTTCCTGTTTGCTGCCATCTCTGCCTACCCTGTCGCTTTTCTACTCTCAGGTTCCATTTCTGCTCTTCATTTGAGCTAACATCACCAATCTTCTAGCAAATTTCCGTTTTCAAGGAGCTTTCAGTCTTCAGTGCTTCTCAACTCACTCTGCTCTCTCTCCCACAATAGTTCTTTTGTTTTGGTTTGGGGTTTTTTTTGCTTTCTCTTATGGGGTGGGGTTTTGGGAGGAAGGACAACGACATACTGGCTGGTTTATTTCAAAAAGAAACTCTTCCTTGCTTTTTGCTCCCATCACCCAAGTCATCTTGATCAGCAGGCTCCCTATCATGATCCCATCTAACCCTTTAGGACTTTATTTCATGAATCTGAGCTCAGACCTCATCCTTACCACAGTACCAACCTCTCCTCTGTTCTCACCTACTCATCCAAGCTCTTTCCAAATACCACCAAAATGTTGCCCAGCCCTTCTAGTGTACAGCTCCCCTTTTCCCAGAAGTTAATCTGTTAGTTTCTCTTCTCAAATACAGCTCTCACTCCTTTTTGCCAAGAGAGGAAAAACAAATTTGAACTAAACTGGTAACAAGAGACAAGGAGAAAACTGAGGTACTCGACTTTTATTTGTCCAAGCCTTCACTGGCAGTCTGATCCTGTATCTCTAACCTGGATGGCCTGCAAGACAGGGATTGAGGGACCAAAGTCCCTCCCACTCTTAGAGGAGATCAGGTTTGTGGCCACCTGAGGAATCTGAACATACATAAGTCTGTGGGAGCTTAAAGATCCATCCCAGAGTCCTGAGGGAATTGGCTGATGTAGTTGCCAAGCCCCTCTCCATGATATTTGAAAAGCCATGGCAGTCAGGTGAAGTCCCAGGTGACCGGAAAAAGAAAAACATTGTACTCATCTTTAAAAAGGGTAGGAAGGAGGACCTTGAGACCTATCAACCTGTCAGCCTCACCTTGGTGCCTGGGAAGGTCTTGGAACAGATCCTCCCAGGACCTATGCTAAGGCACAGGGAGAACAGGGAGCTGATTCAGGACAGCAGCACAGCCTCACCAAGGGCAGGTCCTGCCTGACCCACCCAGTGGCCTCCTGTGATGGAGTGACTGCAGCCGTGGACAAGGAAAATATCTACAGACATCAACTGTCTGGAGTTCTGCAAGGCTTTTGTCAGGGTTCCCCAAACATCCTTCTCTCTAAATAGGAGAGATACAGATTTGATAGATGGACGGTTCTATGGATGAGGAATTGCCTGGATGGTCACATCCAGACAGTAGTGACCACAGCTCGATGTCCAGATGGAAATGAGTGACAAATGGTGTCCCTCAGGGGTCACAATACAGACAGAGACATTCACAGGAATGGAACACCTCTCCTGTGAAAAAAGGCTGAGGAAATTCCCTCACTTACAACACAGAGAACTTGTTCAAAGAGAACTTGTTCAAAGACAAGACCACTGTATTTTATTTTAAAAGTATAAAAATGTCACTTTCTTGGAACTTTACTTAAGCAATGTTCGGGCTTTCCTTTGCAGTTAGGAACACAAATTCCAGCATTTAAGTCAGTAGGCAATTCTGAATGGAGTAGTGTACTGTGTGTGTACTGTGAAGTGTCAGAAGACTGTAATAATAACTTTAGTGTATGTTTAGTGTAAAGTGATGCAAAACAGCATCCCAGCTTCATTAATATCTTAGGTGCTGAAGACAATGTTGTGAAACCTGCAGCAAGGCAAGTGTAAATGTTTTCTGAAGAAAACAAATTAAGTTTTAGGTTAACATCAGATTATGCCTATATTAAGTGAGGCATTTGTCTCTCCCACCCAATACATCAGAAGAAAACCAACTCCTCGGAGCTTATCAGTGCTTCCATTCTTTAAAATAACATTTATACTTGCTTTCAGTATCCACCAAGACGAACTTCTTCTGGCATTATTGACTGAAATAATTTCATGTGACTCATTAATTTTCACAAGACTCTGTAAAAGTTCTCCATATTCTGAAATGAACATCTAAATTCAATGCCCATGTCTTCCTCTGGGTTTTCTTAATTATTCATTTATCCACAAAAACAGAAGGTTGCAGGTCTAGAGTTATGTATAAACATAGAAGCAGAGGACTGGAAAGAAGTAATTTGCCCATGTTTGCTTATTTTGATGGGAAATCTGAACACTTGCTTGAAGTGAGAAAGAGAGTGAGACTGTTTTTCTATTATATATACTATTTTTCCCATCCCCTAACTAAAAGTCCAACCAACCACAGACATTCACCAAAAAAAAAACCAAAAAAACCAAAACACTTGGTAAATAACTTGACCTATTCAGTCAAGCAATCACATTATATAAGGCCACAGGATCACCTAATGCTGGAATTGTCCCAAGTTTCTGTAATGGCACCTGGCAGCTCAATCAGTACCACTCAGTCCAGTTCAAACACTTATCTACTGATAAGTACCAAATGATCAATCAGTTCCAGTGGGGCACACATCAGATCAAATGATGGTGATAAAAGCTATCTGAAACCTTCACAATCACAGCATATCTCAATAAATCTTTTCAGTGTTAAGGTATTGGACAGTTTGGCTTCTTTACAAAGGTAAAGGGGAGCAGCTCATCCAGTTTCATCATGGAGGTTTGGCCCTGGCAACATCCTCCCTGTTAAAGAGCTGGCCAAGAGAACAGGCATCTTAATCCTTCACAAATATTCAATGAGCTGTAATATTCATTCTCAAAGATGTATTGCAGCATCCTTCAAAGAGCCCGTGACAAGAGGAGATTTAAAAGAAAATCGTGATTTGTTTGTTAGAGGCTGTGTTATTCTTTTCCCCTTAATATTACATTTCAGGCATTGCATTCATCAATAAACTTAGCAGGACACTGCCTGACATTTTTAAATATGCAATCAATTATGAAAAGTCATGCTGTTTGAGAAAAAATTTTCCCACACTGAAAATATGTATTTAGTGACTCTCCAAGCTTTTAAGCTAATCTTATTATCCACATAATAATGTCCAGGGGCATAATAGTCTCCAGAGGCACCAGGCCATTGTGTTAGTCACAGTGGAGTAAGCCTATAGAAAAAAAAATAATTGCCTTGACCTTATCTAAAGTTTTCTGATGGAAACATCTGAAATCCAGCTTTTCAGCCACAAGTGCTTGTTTGCACCCTTTTCACAGAGGCTGAAGGACAAGTAGAATTCTGGCCTCTGCTCTCAAGTCCTCTCCCACAAAACTGCTAACCCACAGAGCTTGCTTAGACTACGGAGGCCAGTCTTCTCACAGAAATCAAAGAAAGCATACCCTTGGATGATCTGAATCCCCTTCCTAATATCTATGACTTTTATACTAAGAGAAGATTAGCTATTTTTTTAAATTACGTGCAAAGAGCAGGCTGTGCAGTGAAAAAAATCATGGTTCCAAGTGTAGCCCTGCACCCAGGTGCACCCATCCTCACTGTATCTTATTTCAAAAGATCAGCTGTTTTATATGTGTATGTGTTGGCAGCTCCTTTAACTTGAAGTGAAAGGAGCCTTACCAGCACTCCTGTGACCAGGTTTAAGCATTTATGCAAACAAGTCTTGCTTAGAAAAGCCTAATTCCAACTACTTAGTGCTCACCTAAGGCATGTGTTGCACTTGATAGGCTGTGAAGAAGAACAGCCATATTGATCCCAAGATTGTGGGATTGAAATCAGTGGGAACTGCTATAAAATTTTAATATATGTCATCTTCCAGACAAAAGGAGACTCCAGGGAGAGCTGACCTTTGAGTGCAGAAACCTTGATAACATGTCAACAGTGGGGTTGCATTTTCAATACAAAAACGAATGACAAAATTAGGGAGATTGCACTGCAGTTGTACTGTCTAGAAACAAGAAGGTTTCTGCTAGGCTTAAGTGAATTTGTGGGTTATATAAAATAATATGAAAAAACATAAAGGCAAAAAAATGCCAATGTAGTTGCCATTGATTTCAAGCAAAGATATGCCAAACAACAGTTCAGAGTTGATGCAAGTGTTATCTCATCCTAACTTCTGACTGTACACCCACAGTATTGACACTGTTTTTAGCAGTCCTCCTTCAACTTGTACCTTTCCATTCACACTCATTATTATTACAAGGGAGGAAAAAGCTACTGCATGCTCAAAATAAGCAATATATTCCCCCACTAACAGAATTTCATGAAAAACAAAACTATTTGAAATTAAATTTAACATACAGTTTTGGACAGTGGAAAAAAAGGTGAAGAGTCAGAGTATGTTAAAACTTCAAGGGATCTCAGGAGGTCATCTAGTCAGATCCAAATGATGGAATATTTAAAAAGCCTAAAAGCCTAGTTTTAAAATTTCAGAATAATTTTGCATGTGAAACAGTCTGTGACTGATGACATGCTTGTGTTTTAATATTTGCCTTTAAAAACATGCTTAGAAAATTGCTCCTTTCAAACTGATCCTGCCCTGTTCTTTCCCAATCGCTCTGTTCAGGAAACCTTTGGCAACATTATTCATCATTTCCCACCATCTCTTGATTATGGGGCTCTACCCAGACTTATATTCCCTTATTTCATTAATTATCAGCCTTATATCCCCTTATTTTATTATCAGCCTTAATTCCTCCCACAATAAATTTTAATCCTCTCATGCATTTGACAGTAGGAAAGGTATTAAAAAAAAAACCACAACAAAACAAACAAAATAAAACAAATGCCATAATCCTCAAAAGTGTCCTTCAAGAAGAAATTCAATGTCTTCAGAGGAACAGCATTCAAGAAATGGATATGTTTCAGAATGATCAATAGTTCCTTTTGTATTAAGAATATTTCTAGCTGCTCTACAGAATCTAGCTGCTCTACAGAATATGTTCCATAGCACTGCACAGTACTCCCAATGGTTTTTATTAAAAATTCAGACTATAATATGACATGCTTATTGATTCTTTTTCTGGTGCTTGAATTTCCTACAACTGTGTCTGGCACCCATCAAGGAGGAGCTGACAACTGACCTCTGGTAATAAGGGAATTATACAAGCATTTGTAAAGCAAAAGCTGTGATCACCATATATTTAATTTAAAACTGTCCTGGAAAATACTTAATGCATTAGACCTACGAATAACAATAACTAGAATACTCAGCCCTTTGCTACAAAATCACATCAAGACAACATTACTGAGAAAAATGCTTTCACTGTAGTCAAGCTTAGACACATTCCTGAAAAAGCAGTGGAAAGAGAATATGTATGTTTATACACAGCTTTAGAGTAAAGCCATGTATTTCCCTGTTTTTGCCAGCTTTGCACTGGTTGTCATGAGATAACAATGATCCTGCACAAAGTCTGTACAGCAGAGATACTTCTGTCTTTGCACTGTGTGGAACCATTTGCAGAGGTTTCCTATTTACTTTCCTGATCAATTATTCAGTCACATATGTCTGTACAAAATGAGGGTTTTTAAAGCACACAAAGCCTAATTATTGTCCTAGGTTAAATAATTAAACTAGGATGGCCATAATGTTCCTCTGGGTATTTGCATCCAAGAAGGAGTGCTAGACAACCAGCAAACCCCAAATATTTTGCACATAAAAGCATTTTCAGGAAGGATGATGGTATTAATTTTCAGGACCCGATACTCTTCTTGTTCTGCCAGCTCTCTCCTGCCAGACTTCACAGTGAAAACTGAGAAAATCATGATAAGCCTTTGTCACACAATGGGCATCAGGAAGATGACTTCTGCCACCTCTGTTTAAGGCTCTCTAGAGAGGGATGTGATTTGTGCACTCATGCTGAGAATGAGCAAGAACTAGGGCTTAGAAAGGCTTAAAGAGAAATATTAATATAGATGTTTTATTCATTAAATTCTTGTTAAAAAGTTATTACTTTAACTGATTGATCTATCAAGACCACAGAGCTAGGACTGTACACTTCATAGCAGGTTTAAGTAGAGCTCCTCCATGTTTTAGGTGTTCTTTTCTTGAAGGGGTGTTAAATGGATTTTTGTATTCAGCAACCCAAAACAATTTCCTGGTATAACTAATTTCATTTTCCCTCTCTGATCTGGGATGTCTGGAAGTTCTAGACTATTTTAAGCCTTCCAGGACAGGTACAGTCCCCCAAGAATGGCAGTCTTCAAGATGAAACAATTCTAAGGAGCCACCGAGACAAAATGTGTGTCGCTTGCAATTGTTCGCAATCTTCCCCCCAGTTAAACAAGAAATAACTTCTATTAGAAGATGTCAAAATTACACTTAAGGTACTTTGCTCCTACCTGCCTCTTACCTCCTCTTAGGGTCACAGCATAAGGTGCACTGATGAATACCTCAATGCTAGTGTAAGTTTGAGGCAGTCAGCTTCAGGTGACTGCTATTTTCTTTTTTTCTTTAATCAAAGAAAAGACTAAATAAAGAGTTAGGGACAACCCTAAACTATTGGTTGCCTAGCTTCTCACTAACTGCTGGTGGATTTTTTTTTGTTGTTGTTCTCTACTCTGTGTACTATACCATGCTTGCTGGATTCTGGCAGTCAAACTGCAGACTTTATTTAAGTTTCTACCTGTTGTTTTCTCACATTACACTTTTGCCATCTATCTTTCTTTATAAAAGTACTCAAATTGAACCCTAGGAGCCCTATTTTTCCCAGCTAAAAGTAGATTTTGTCTCAACAGGAATCAGTGGCACAGTATATAAGGCCACATAGGAGTGTAGCTGTAAAAAGTTTTTAATTATCTTTTTTTTCTGTTCTTCTTTCCCCTTAAGAAGTCCTGTAAGCACATTGTAAAGTAGCAGCAATTTGGAATGTTTACTTCAAATAATTTTTTAAAATTCCTAATGCTTTCATAATTTTGTTTTTCTATACATGAAATACACTATTAAAAAAAGTCTGTAAGTTTTTAAGTAGAAGATCTCTTGGCAAAACAATCTCAACTTCATAATATATCAAAACAGGAAGATATTGAATTAATGTTATAAAACAATTATGAACAGCTGAGCATACCCAATAAGCCCGAGCCTTACTGTTTTTGCTTCAATAGGGAGAGTATGTAACCTTTGGATGTACTTATTATGGATGCAATGACATCATTGTCATTTTAAGTTGTATTATATTTTCTGTCTTTTTAAAAGTTTGTCTTTGACTCAATGATAAATCATAGGCTCACTTCTAAACTTCAGTGATTCTTATGCAGAATAACAAACTTGTACACAGTGAGCCATTGTGTCTTTAAGGCTGATCTTGCTGGATCAGCACTTCAAGCTGCTGTCTTTTTCAGGGGGAGGGTAGTCTGTCCATGTTGAGTGTTACATTTGTTATACTACATTCCCCTAGCTGAATAATATCTGGATTTTGGTGTAATTAATGTTCCTCTGGTTTTTCACAGGCTAAATCAGACTTTTGCAGCTCTTGGGAGAAAATGAAGCAGCTGAATGAGCTCAGTACGTGGCACTGGTTAGATATTAGACTAAGGAAGATCTGACGATATAGTAACAATGATATATAAGAAACAGAAAAGAACTGCTACAATAATTAACTTTCTCACCTCTGGCAGCCATAGAAACAGATCCAAGAGCCTGTATCTCTAGTTACTGTGTCTAGAGAAAATTGGATAAGATGATGGGAAAACAGATCTCTCCTATAGACTACTAGTTTGTAAAGTGGAGAGAGATTTTTGGATATACATAAATGTATGTATCTATTTCCTCCCTGTTTTTTGGATGCTTTACTTCAGAAGGGTTTCTGTAACTCTTCTCCACTCCTTTTGCTTTGCTGGTTACAGAAGTGTGACTACCTTAGAGTCAGCATTTTGTTTATGGGTCTGTGCCACACACGCTACGGGAAGATAGAAGTGCAAAAGGAATCTCTGTCAAAGGCTTCCAAAGCATCATGAAAACAAATGTGTTCAAATCAGGTCTTCTTGAGGGTGTGTTGTGGTGAGGGTGGGGAAGGGCAGTAACTACTTGTTCACTGTGTTATCTGTGGCAGTAGTGTCCCATTTTAGACTTTTCCTGACCTGAATCTGTCATCTGTAAGGAAAGGCTGTTTCAGAGCATGGAGTCCAAAGAATGTTTTTCCCAGCCTCTCCTGTACATTATTTAATTCTCCTTTACATTAATGGATGTAAGTAAAATACAAACAGTGTGCAAACTGTAGTAGCTGAATTAATTTTATGACTGGCGGGTGTTTTAAAAAGAAAAAGCAGTTTTAGGAAGGGCTGTTTTTAATTTGCGAGATTATAGTTTGCCGGTTTTGGTGAGTATCCCAGACCTGTCAGATGCTGTTCATGAATTGGAAATGGAGATGGGAGAGCTGTTAAAAGGCCTAATTCTAAAAGACAGAATACATGCAAGATGAATTTTTAATGACGAGCCAGAGCTCTGCTTCAGGTCACTGATGCTTATGTGAAGGCTCAGTGTTGTGCACTGGAGGGAATTTGCTGGTGCCAGGAGCTCCCTGTGCATTTGTGCAAGAGGCTGCAGCAGGGAGCAAGTGTGCTGGCTGTCAGCAGGCAGAGCTGGGCACACAGCTGCCCCCAGGGCTTTTCACTGGGGGTATGTGGGACAGCCAGGGGCACACAGGGAGGCGCTGCAAGGTGGGGCATGTAAAGGACTGCGATTCAGAAATCCTGCAGTGAAACACAGTAACTCATGAAGTGCAGGGGTTTGCTATTTATGAAAAAAAAAATCCCAAACCAACTAAATAAAATCCAGAAATGACTCCTCCAAGTCTGAAAAATGTCCATGTTTCCTCACAATTATTTCTGTCTCCCTTCATCCCTGGTTCTTGCTTTGGCCTAAGGTCCAGGAGGTCTGCTATTTCCCTTGTTCAGCAGAAGAGGTGGGTGCAAAAGACCAGTGGTTGCCCCTCGATGATGCTGTCAGCGTGACACATGAATGACCATTGCATATCCAAAACCCCTTCCTGAGCTATGTGCAGTATTTGAATGGCACTCTCTGAATGCCTTGTGTGCTGATATCACATCTCTTCTCATTTAAGGTAATGATGATGGAATAATATGTGACTAGTCCAGTAAATGTTATTACTAATGCACTGTTCCGAATACTATGGAATTGCACTG
Organism: Leptocoma aspasia; assembly: GCA_013399835.1. Classification (NCBI taxonomy): domain Eukaryota; kingdom Metazoa; phylum Chordata; class Aves; order Passeriformes; family Nectariniidae; genus Leptocoma; species Leptocoma aspasia. The sequence goes on from VXAX01003261.1 coordinate 143,155, forward strand.
CCTCCAGAATAACAATGGGGAGAATTGCTTCTAATTCTCACAGTAACATGATTCTCAATGTGGTCATGCTTGAATTGATCTTTTTTTGGTTCTGGCTATGCACTGATTGCTTTGCACTCCTTTTATCAGGGTATCTTGAATAGAAGCTGGAAATGTAAAGTGGGGGATGTGAAAATGGGGGTCTGAAAATACTGGTGTGACTACTTGAAAATGGTACAGTAGAAGAAAATTCCTAGGAAGTCACAGTTTTGACCCTGTTTCCCTCCAGAAGAGGTGCCAGTGTACCTCTGAAGTGCTGATGTGATGGGTACCCCAGCACGTACAGTCCTTTTAAAGGAGAGCAAGAATATTGTCCTTCCTATTCAATCTATGTGCTTGCTTTCTCAGTTCAAGTTCAGGCACCTCTAACTCACTCATGCATGTTCCTTTGATTAGTTAATTTATTGCCCTTATTGAATGTCATTCTGAAATTAAAAGGCTGATGCATGAAAGCTTCAACACAGGACCTTTGCTGGGCCTATTTGTTGAGCAGCCCAGTCCTTTTAATCAAGTTACTGAATTGCTCTTTTCCATCAGGCATGGTCTGGTCTCCTGAGCCTCAAGGAATTTGGATGCAGGAGGAGGAAAATGTTAAACCTATTCTAATTTAATGATCTGTATTCAGAAAAGTGTAAAATTGCTATTTAGCTAAGTAGATAATGAGAAACCAATTTTTAAAGGAATTACTAGGTCAGGAAATATGCATTGGCAAATTTTCGTGGCAAATTGAAGTATTAAAGTAATGCACCTTTCAAGGATTTGACTTATATGGCTGATTTTACAGCTCTGTACAATGGGGTAGAGTGTGATGCAAAAGTCATCCTGGAAAGTTTATTTGTGGTATTATATGAGACAGCACTCTCAGCCCAATAGACTCTGCAATACAGAGGCTGTGCACCCTTCTGGAGGGGAAGGGGAACATCTTGTTTGGTACTGTAGAGAATGGAAAAAATTAATCCTGAAGCTCCTAGATTAGATATAAAATGGATGCCACCCTAGTGTCAGGACACTAGGATAAAAAAAAAAAAATCCACGAATATAACACACACAAAAGACTGCAAAACATTATAAGGTCTCTGAGTCACCACTTGTGTTAACACCCTTTCATAGCCACATACTGAAAACTGATAGGATAATTGCTCACTGTGGCTAAAGTTATTGCTGTCATACAATACTGAGTGGGAAATTTAGTTAAATTAAGTTTACCACTGAGAGGTCAAGTGGTAAACTTAAATGTGGTCTCCAAAACTAAGAACCATTTCTTCAACATGTCATTTGAAGGACGTGTTTTTATCCCTCACCACGCGTTTTAATCATCAGGGTGATTAAGAAACCAAAACAACAAAAAAGCCTGAAACACAAACCAACAATAGGATAGAGTGATTAGCTGAAGCTCTGCTGGGGAGACTGAATTTGAGTTTCCCAAGCCCTGTTCCATTAGCCTACCATTCTCACTTCTTGCTGTAAATCAACTTTTTAAATAACATATTTCATGTATATAAAAACAAAATTATGAAAGAATTAAGAAATTTATGAAATTATTTTAAATAAACATTCCAAATTTCTGCTGCTTTACAATGTAGTAGAGTATTAATTTATACTTTATAAAGAAAAAAAAAAGAATGAAAAACCTTTTACAGCTATACTCCTATGTGGCATTAAACACTGTGGCACTGATACCCATTGAGATAAAAAAATACTTTAAGCTGGGAAAATAGGACTCCTAGAGTTCAATTTAAGTATTTTATAAAGAAAGATGGCAAAAGCATCATATGAGAAATCAACAGGTAACAAACAAAATAAAATCTGCATTTTGAACTGCCAACTGCAGTTTGACTGCCAGAATTCAGCAAGCACAGTATACTACACAGGAACCCACCAGCAATTAGCAATTTCTTAAGCCATGGTCCCAAACTGGCTTGGCTGGGCTTGTTGGATGTTTACAGAGATAAATCTCTCACAGATTTACATGCTTGAAAATGGCTTTAAACTTGTTCAGCTGGACTCAGAATAGCAAGCTAATGGTACATTACTTGATAAGGGGAGATTCTTATTAAGCAGAGCTTTCTAAAATAATCAAAGCTAGATGAGGTGGAACAATCAACGTTGTGCCTTTGTCTACAATGGAAAGACTTTGCTGGGAGACCAAATTTAAAAATTCCTCTACCATGGTCATAACAGGTATAAACCAAAACAGACTTGCTAGCAGAGTTTGGATCAATTTGAGCTTTGACACATTTTAACCTCTTCAGCCGGTATGGATGAAAGATACAAGAACTGGCAAAAAATCACAGGCTCTACCAAGCTATCTTCTGTAGGTGGCTGTGCTACCTGTTGCTGTCCCTTCCCTCTGGCTCTGATGATAAGAAGTACTCCCTAATCTCCTTCTAGCAAAGTCAGTGAGCTAACTCAAACCCACATCCCCATGCAAAGCAGGTTAATCGAGTCTAACAGATATAGGCTGAAGCAGACTAGAATAATCCAACACATCTGTTCTGCCTGCAGACCTGTACAGAAACATGGTGCTGGTAAGCATCTGCAGATGATATCAACTTCAAGTAGTGCAAAAAATGAATAATGTTTTTGCAGACAATGATTTTTAGTTAGACTTAGTTTAGTTAGCCAAGTTAGAAGTTCAGAGCTTAAGCAGGGAGACTTAGCTTGGCTCACCTGACTCACAGTAAGTTGTGAGCCTTCCTTGACCCGAAGTTTAGATCCTGATATTGGTTACTTGAATCCCCTTCCTGTGCTTGGCAAGAGCTGATTAGGAGGAGGGTGGGAGGGGACTCGCTGAAGTACAGGTAAATATTAGTTTTAATGGACACAGCAAAAAAAACAAAGAATCCTTGCACAAAGTCCCAAAATTAAATTTTTGGTTTTGTCTCTTTAAAATACCCTCATAAAAAAGTGTTAGGACACTACAGAGGAATGCCCAATCTGTTAAAATCTTTGTACAATCTCATAAAAAAATACACTAGAGACTAAGGAAAAAATGTTCCCTGACTTTACTGGGCTGTTGCCCCATCTCTTGCTATCTCCTCAAGTCTGACATGCACCAGTCTTTTGTGCCCCTTAATGACCTATCCCTTAACACCTTGTAACACCCAAAGGAACAGTCAACTTCAGTTCTAAGAGAGAGGGACAATGGTACCAGGGTAAGGTTAGGACACCCCAGACCCTCTCCACCCACAGCCAACCCAGAACATGAGCTCCATCTCTCCCATTTCCCACCAAGGCCCACACCTGCAGTCAGGTCTCACCTGCATCACCCTCCTTCCTACCCCCACAGGCTTTCAGCTCAGCAAGCTCTGCAGTTCAGCAGCATATTTTCTCTTACCTTCAACCCAAGGCAGCTGCTTGTCTTCTCAAACAGTAATCAAATGCAATGCTAATTCTCAAACATCATCCACTGCTGCAGGCACAATGTTTTTAAAATAGTATACAGTCTTTGAAGTAAATACCACACAGGCTAACTGTGTGTTGCAACATGACTTAAGTCACTGTTTTCAGCGTTGTTGTACACATCCATTTGGCTGCCAGGATGGAAAATGCCAAAGCTCTAAAGACTATTCTTTATGACAATGGGAGTGTGAAAGTTTGCACTCATAATAACATACAAAACTCTAAAGAAAAGAAAATTGAAGACATCATTCCAAAAACCCGTTACACATAAAAGATTTGACTGTCCCTTTATGCAGCTGACAAAGGAGCTTTCTTCCCTCCTTCCCTACTACCTCATAAGAAAAATTAATCTCAAAGTATAAGAAAGACTGAGAGGAGCAGGGAAAATAATTTTATGGATTTTTTTTCTACATGCATTATACAGAGCAATTTTTAGCCTAGAAAGAGGTATTGCAGTTTATCTAAATTGACTCTTGAGGGTATTGTACTTAGAATGAATGTTTAATAGATGTTAGTTCAATTGAAGTAGTAAATAGCTCATGGAAGAGAAATAGCTCTAAATCTCTCCATAAACAGTAACTTTTCCACAAGGGCCTCTGCATGGGCTAAAAGCATACCTGCACTACTGATATATCAAAAGCAACTATTTTTGCCTGTCACTTAATTTGTTTGAATAGAAATTAATCAAAATTTGAGGTGAAGCTTTCTGCTCTTTTTGTCCAATATGCACAAAATACTGAAAAATGCTTTTTTAGCATTTTTTGTTAGTGTGTGTGCTGGAAGTCCAGACATGCCTCTTCTGGTGCCTCACTGCCACAGGGCCCTTGTATGCTTGCAGACAAATCCCATAACCCTGCTGTCCCTCAGTTCCCAGTCAGCAGAGCTGGAGCAGCATTACTTCCCTTCTTTACACAGATTTGAAAAAGCACAGCAGCAGTGTTTGTGAGTCATTCACCATAGCAAGAGGAGCCACACTTATGCAATGGTTGTAAGAATTCAGGAGCTGGTTCAAAGTGTGACTTCAAAGGCAGTTTTTCTGTTTAATCTTCCCTTCCTTTTCTTCCTGTTTCAACCTTTCATTTCAGCTCTTCCTTCCTAGGGGACTAAAACCAGCTCCTAAATACACCCTCCCAAATAAGCAAGACCACAACAGGGAGATCTGTCACCTGGCATTGCTGCCCAGAGGTACCTCATACCTGAGCCTTGCTTTCCCAGGACACCCTACAGGAACAAGAGCAAAAGAAGCTGAGAGTGACCACTTTCCTCGACAGCTGGCAATAGCAAGAGGTTCCCAAATAAATTAAATAGGATGGGGTAAGAACTACCAAAAATGTTTATTCAGATAAACAACCCAATAACCCAGAGTTTCAGTCCCTCTGATACACCAAGTTATTCATCATTTCCATTCACTTTACTAAATCCCTTCAACTAAAAATTGAATAACAATTCTGTTCCAAGCACTAGTGCTATTAATGCAGTTAACTGATGCTGCCTCAGTCAGTGTGCCCCTGCCAGTGATGTACTCCAACACCACATGAAACCAGGCTGAAGCAGAGGCACTGCACCTCCTCTCCTTGCTGCAGCCAGCTGAGCAGGGAATCCAGGCTGTTCTCTTGTCCTCTGGCCCAGCTCCAAGTACAAACATTTTACAGAAAAAGGAAAGTTTCAATTTACCTACAGTAAGTCCTCTAACCAGTGGCCCATGCACTTAAGGACCAGCAATCCTTGCTGTTGACTTTTAAGGCCACCTATGTGTTCTGCTGCCATGAGAGCGAGTTCAGAAAACAAATTATTTTTTCAGGAAAGAAATATTTAATTTGACCCTCCCAAATCTTAAAAAAAAAAAAGTAACTCGTTGTTCTTTCAAAATAAGTAACAAGTTAGATGAAGATTTGTATCAGAACAAAGCAAGCAAGCATTTATGGTTACTCAGTTCAGTGGCCAATTAAAAATCAAATACTTTATTCACCTGACCCTGCAAGCAAAGACAAATGTTTCCTGACAAATGAAAGCCAGAAAGCACATCTGCTTCAATCCAGGTCAATGGTTTAGAAGTATAATTCAGGCTTCTCATATCTCTCTAGTCTCTGAACCTCTAGGCTGGGCTTGGGGTAGCGATGTTCCTCCCACTGTAAGCAAAGAGCAGGTTTGGGACCACTTGATGAAACTGAATAGACACAAGTCCCCAAGGCCTGATGAGATGCATCTCAAAGTCCTGGGGGAACTAGATGATGTTGTTGCCAAGCCCCTCTCCATCATATTTGAAAAGTCATGGCAGTCAGGTGAAGTTCCGGGTGACTGGAAAAAGGGAAACTACTCCTGCTTTTAAAAAGGGAAGAAAGAAAACTACCAGTGAACCTACCTCTGTGCCTGGGCAGATCACGGAGCAGATCCTCTTGAAGACTTTGTCTTGTATGTTAGGGCACTTACAAGACAAAGAGGTGATCCAAGACAGCCAGCACACCTTTACTGAGGATGCCTGACCAATCTTATGGCCTACCATGATGAAGTGATGGCAACAGTCCACAAGGGAAGGCCAATTGTTGCAATCTACCTGGACTTCTCTAAAGCTCTTGACATCCTTATCTCCAAATTGGAGAAACACACTTGGTTTGAAGTATGCACTATTTTTTTGGGTGAAGAAGTGGCTGGACTGATGCAGCTGGAGTTGTGGTCAATGGCTCTATGGCCATCTGGAGGCTAGTGACAAGGGGTGTTCCTTAGGACTCAGTCTTGGGATCTCAGCCCTATCACATCTTTATCAATGACATGAACAGCAAGACTGAGTGCAAGTCCGTAGATGACACCAAGCTGAGCGGTGCAGTTGATGCAGAGAAAGTAAAGGATGGGATGCCATGCAGAAGGACCTGGACAAGCCTGGGAAGAGGGCCCATGACAAACTCATGAAGAAGTTCAACAAGCCAAGTTGTTCAGCCTAGAGAAAAGAAAGCTCCATGGAGACCTAATTGTGGTCTTTCAGTACTTAAAGAAGGCTTATAAAAAAGAGTGACAGCAACTTTTTACATGGACAGATAGTGGTAGGACGAGGGGGACAGGTTTTTAACCTAACTCTCTGCTCTTTCAGATATTAGGAAGAAATTCTCTGCTGTGAGGGTGGTGAGGCACTGGAACAGGTTATCCAGAGAAGCTGTGGATGCCCCATCCCTGGAAGTGTTCAAGGCCAGGCTGGATGGGGATCTCAGCAATCTGACCTACTAGATGATGTTCTTGCCCATGGAGATGTTGGAGCTAGGTTATATCTAAGGTCCCTTCCAACCCAAACTATTTTATGATTCTATGATAATTTTAAGATTAGAAAACTAAGAGTTATTATACAAATATGAAGTAATTCGAAGCAAGTTGGGTTTTTTTAAAAGTTTTTTATCTTAACAATAAGGTTAAAGAGAACCATAAATTCCTTAAAGTCTGTTTTAAAATAGCCTAACAGTAAAAGCTGAGTAGAACCAAGAGCTAGATATTTAATGAACACCAAAAGCCTGTCCTCTTTATCTCTGAATAAAACAAAAAATACTCAGTTAAAAATCTTTATACATAATTTTTTAAATAGAACAAAAAAAATCTGAACATTTTCAGATGTTTGTTTGATTTTGAGACATCGATCACAACTTGCTTTTTTCATTTCCACCACTGACAAGAAAACAAGATGACAATACATTGTAAAATATTAAATTGTGTCACTGTAGTTTGTTTGGTTTGCTTTCTTTTCTCATCTTCTACCCAATTCAGTGTTGTTTAGTGCTTTGTGAGCATTTTTTGTGATGGAAAAAACCCCAGTAAAGTCACAAAACTGGGCTCTGCAAATGTAATTCTATAATAACAAACCCCTAGAGAAAAGACATACTAGAAAATAGTGTTTGCTGTCCCACTTTCCATTTTCAAAGCATCCCAGATGCATGAAATCCTTAAACCCCACACCCTACAAGAAAGAATTAATTAAGAAAACCCTCTTAGCATTTTTGCCTAACGTTTCTTCTCCCTGAGCTGTCATGAAAATATGGAGTGAGGCTAATGCTTCAAATTGTTTCCTTGAGATTGTTTGGTTTGATTTTTAAGCATCTTTGCTTCTTATCTGCAATAGGGAAATGTTCCAATCATCTCCCTTCTGAAAAGAAAAGTCACCAAATCAGTGCTCTGAGACCCCACAGCCTCCTTTGTGTTCCCTTAAAACGTGTGTGGTGACTAGTGCAGCACAGAGGGCCAAGTGACAGCTGGAGAAACCTATATTGCTAAATCATGCTCAAAGTTTATTTCATCTTCTCTGTTTAAAGTCTGAGTGCATCTCTGAAAACATACATGGGTGCTTGCAAGCACCAAATATGATCTAGCAAACTATTTAAAACAGGTATGGCCAGCAGCAGAGCCTCACACAGCTTCAAGCATTGACCCACAGCACTTAAAGAGAAACCCCAGAGGCGGAGATCATTGGACAGGAAAGGGATGACATGAGCTCTCATGAATCACGCCTTGGTAACACAAGTGATTTCACAAGGGGCCCTTTCAGACGTTCCTCACCTACATAAACCCAACAGGGAAGTTGGATTAGTACAGGCAAACAGGGATTAACAACAGTTCGGGCAGGACTTCCTGCAAAACGCTCAGCAGCTCCATCCATCTCCACCCTCACAGACACCTTTCAGTTCCTCTGCTCCAGAGTTTCTGCTGCTCACACACTGTTTGCTCTGCAGAGGAATCCTGGCAGCAATCAACTCTCCGTGGTGGATTACAAACAAAGCAAACCAAACGTGACCACCTCACTCTTTACAAGGCTCAAAAGACATTTTACACTGACAGCTAATGCATTACGTTTTCCACAGAGGTCATCTTCTGTGTTTTTCTCCTAACACATGGCTAATAAGAGTATTTAACACTCATCATTGGCTCATTCATAAACTTTTAGCTGCACACTAATTTTTCCTTCACTTCAACATAAGTGACATGACCTTCTACACCTTATTTTCCACCTGCAATTCCACTGAGTGTTCTCCATCTGCTTACAGCATCCATAATCAATTTAAAACAAATAAACAACAAACAAACAAACAAAAACAATTAAAAAAAAACAACACAAAATCCAGACTACAAAAATTCTTCACTAGCAGAGCCAGGAACAGGTCACAACATGAGAACCACTTTAGAGAAACTGAATTTTTGGTCTAATGTATATATCATCACTAAGCCAAGGAAACCACAATCAATAACAGGTTATGTTCAACTGAAGTTTCTTGGCAACAGCTGCATGAGAAACATTAGGGCCACTCTCCTTTGTTTTCCCATATCTTTCAGTAACCATTGGTCACTGCAACTTCTACAGAACTTGAGTGTTCTGCTGGAAACCTACACACTGGTAATCTGTGAAAATTTCTGGAGCACAGCTCGTATTTTGTCAGTGAATTTAAGGAGATCAGTTACACTGCAAGCCACTTGCTGCATCCATCTTCCCTAATTGTCTTGAACTGCAGGAGAAATGGACCATTTCAAATTGATCAAATCCTCAACATTCTCTCTTTGCTACTTCATTCAACCCCAACTTAGCCTCCAGTCACAGTTAAAAACAGCACTCTTTGAAAAAATTTGCATCAGACAATGGGTGATCACAGAGAAATGGATGCAACAGCATGAAAGAATTATTCACCTGCTAATTGGGTGGTTAAACATAACCACTTCCATAATAAAACACTACCAAGACATAAGTGCAAATAAGGGAATTAACTCTGGGTACTCACTTTAGAGAATGATTACAGACTAACTGCCCACAGTGAAAGGAATTGTAATAAGTAAGGCAGTAAAATTCAAGTCATGCAAAACTCTGCTTTGTGCACCTTATCATCCTAAATTCCTACAGAATATCTTTATATGGCTTCACGATTATCACTTGTAAAAGTCATGTTTCATCTTAAACTTACACAGTACAAACCAGGTTTAGACCTTCTTAATGCCATGTAGATAGTGTTTATGTAAGAAAACTGTCAGGAATAGATTTTTTCCAGTAAAAGAAGGACCAGCATAGTTTAATAGGACAGGAAAGCAAATCAATACATTAACATCATGGGTATCAAGGTGCAGAAATTAAATATTTGTCTAAGGCAGGAAACAAACATCTTCACAGTGAAACTAGTTTTTGTGAGCACCAGTTAAACATTGGTCCAAAGCAAATCCATATCCATTGCAGATTAGAATAGCTAATTTTTAAATCTCCTCCAGTCAACCCTTCTGAGAGTCACTGCTTGCCTTCAAGTACACTTCTTTGAGCAGCTAACTCCAAAAAGTTTAAAGGATGCTGCTTCAAAAGAGGTTTTAGAAAACTTCAAAACAAATTCTATCTGATATTCTTGACTATTTTTAAACAAAACAACCAAATCCATTTACTTAGGTGACAAATTCAGCCCCTAATTAGAGAAACACCTGGAAAGAACACTGCCATAGGAAATTTCAGCTGGATACAAGAATCCCTGCAAATTTTTGTTTTGCTACAGCAGGAAGTAAAGATCATGGATGGGGAAAAGTCACTCTTCAGCATCACATGCTAATGAAAAAGAGAATTTTGGCTTGCATAGAGTCTCGTCATCCAATCGGTTGATTGTTTTGAAAAATAAAACTAGCAGAAATCATCTTGTAAAGACTTCTGCAATTTAACTGCCTCAAACTGAACACTTCACAAAAAAGCAACCAACCCACAACCAAAATAGAGCAACAAATCACACAACCCCCCTCACACCGCACACAACCACCACTACTCCAGTGCATCAAATAATTCTTAACAAAGCAGTAAGTAGAGGATGACAGATGTGCCAGTCACTTTGATAACACCTGAGGAATGCTTATCCCACCATGTCTGAAGCTTTAAGTGGCATCTCTTTGAGGAAGCTACCACAGCATCTGTCTCTCTTCATAAAGAGCAGTGGGAAGTCATTCACATCACACTTTACGTATCTCCAGCATCAAGAGGGGTGGCACTTTTCCAAGGTGTCAAACCAACACTTGACTAGCAAGTCATAGAAGCCATTTCAAGTAGTCAAATATCTAAATTGCAACACCGAATAGATCAAAAAAGCATTAATAAATAGCCAGTTTACAAAACAGGACCATTACCAGCTTCACACTATCAGAACTTTTAGTTCAAGGAAAAAACCAAGATCAAAACCAACCCCAAACAAACCCCATTATTTTCACAGTTTGTTAACTCGTGTGATTTTCTGTCAAAAACGTGTTGGCTTCCTTCATGTACTGCATAGATATTAACAATTTAAGAAAGCTACGTCTCCGGTGTAAAAAAGGATCAAACAAATCTGAAAGCCTACTTTCTGGAAGATTTCATAAACTCATAAAGGGGATGGCTGAAATACCATTTCTCCCCAAAACTGAATTAACTGTATCTGAAAACTCCACAGTAGACTTGCTCTCAGTTCTTGCTCTCAACCCTTCAACTAAATGAAATCTCAATTATTTCAGAATTTTTTTCTGTTGCACTACTGTTCCAACGAGAAAGTTTTTCCCAGTGTTTGTCCTGATTTTCCACTGTAGATAACAGAAGTTCCAAGTCTGTAAACTTACAAATACAAGAAAATATTTAGTTCCTTTCCTGATACTCTCTTCTTTTCCTGACATTTAAGACAGGAATAATTCTAGCACCAGTGAATGCAATTTAAGTTTTGCTTTGCATTTTAAGAAAGCAAGAACTTTACTAGCTGTTTTTTCATTAAAACACACTTGTAATGTTTGATCCTTCTATCCCTTGGGAAATACTAGAAGTATCATCTTGTCTCTTCATAAAACTCATTCTTATTTTTAACTTCCTTCTAATTTTACCTACTGCACCACCCTTTCCTGCATGTAACATAGCAGGCACGTGTCCTGATTCTCATCCTCATCGCTCCTTTACAACTCTTGTCAACATCTTCAGCTTCACCTTCCTCTGTTTCCTTTTCTTGATAGTTTTTGTGCCTTTTTTTTTTAGAAGTATAGAATAACTTACGTTGAAAAAGGCCTTTAAGATCATTAAGGCCAACAGTTAATCTAACGCTACCAAGTCCACCACTAAATGGTGGACACTAAGGATGTGTCCTTAAGTGACACATCTATGAATCATTTAAATACTCCCAGGAGTGATGGCACCACCAGTTCCCTGGGCAGCCTGTTCCAGAGCTTGACAACCTTTTCAGTGAAGGAATTTTTCCTAATATTTAACATAAACCTTTCCTGGCACAAAAATAAAAGAGTTTTCCCGACCATAGGCAATCCACATCAGCACCACTTGTCTCCGTCTAGGATCAGGCGAAGAGCCAATTACAAACTCCATTAGTGTCAGAAATAGGTACAGAATGACACTGACAGGTAAAAGTCCAGCACAGAGAAGGCTTAAGTTACAAGGCTTCTCCTGCCTACATCCAGTTATTTTGAAAGTAGTTCAAATAACCTTGCAGCTACTATTCTCTGTGTTTCTCCTAAGGGAATTGGCACAGCATAGCTCATACTGATTTCACACCTCAGCTTTGTGTGAATCCTCCTCCTAGGGGTTCAGCTATCTGTGATTCAAGGCCTAGTTTTGACACAGCAGAACTGCATAACCTTGAATGAAACTTCTAAGGAAACTGCCAGCTTGCAAGAAAGCTGTGCAACTATACTCAGACTAGAGCCGTGATAGACAGGAATGGTAAATCTGCAGCTAGACATAAGATCCTTGAAAGATCCTAGGTTGTTAACAGTTCAAGGATTCAAAAAAAAAATTATCCACAAAAAGCTGTGGAAAAAAACCAGCAATACTGAGAATCAGTCCATCCAAGGCACAACACAAGTGAATTTTCCCCGGTACTGATGACTGCCAGGCCAGCAATGGTGCCAGGATGAGTGTGGCCACACCTGGAGATCTGGGTTCCTCGGTGTAAGAACAATCTGGACATACTGGAGAGAGACCAGCAAAGGATAATGAAGGGATGGGAGCACTTCACATAAGAAGGAGGAGAACTAGGACTGCTCAACCTTGAGAACAGAAGGCTCAGGGGGGAAATTACTAACATATACAGATACTTGAAGAGAGGGCACACAGAGCAAGGAGCTGCCCTCTTTCCTGTCATGCCTAGCAACTAGACCAGATGTGATGGGCACAACATGAAACACAGTGGTTCCATCTGAGGATCAGGAAACACTTTCTGCACTGTGAGGGTGACCAAGCACTGGTACAAGTTGCCCAGGGAAGTTACTGGAGAAATTCAGAAACCACCTAGACACAGTTCTGGGTGACTGGCTCTAAGTGGCCATGCTTGAAAAGGGCAATTGGACCAAATGACTTCCAGAGGTGCCTTCCAACCTCGGCTATCCTGTGAGGTTGTGAGGCAAGTGTCTTAGAAGTGGTATGTCAGTGCTTTGCCTGGTGGCTAATCACCCACCACACTTCTCAGTAAGTAAATACCAGTTTTAAAATTATGTATATCTCACTTCCATAGTCTCTTTGTGCACAGTAAAGGGTGAACAAAGTGGCCAAGGGAACACTACAGCTAAACGCGTTAGCTTCTCCCCACAGGGGTGGTTAACAGGAGCCCCATCTAACAGAATCCACGCTGCCAACCAAATTCATTGAAAAGTTCATAAAATTCTATGGTTATGAATGCACTGATGAAACCAGAAAGTTCATAATAAGTCCCCATGAACTAGACATTTTAGCTTTGAGTGCAAAAACGGAAATATCATTTCCCTTACTAGTCCATGGAAAACATTTACGAATTAATCACCTGAAGAGTACTTTTCCAATTAACTTCTCCTTGCAATCTATCTTATTTAATGTTGCAGTTTTTATGACATACTGTTTTGAGTTGATGGGGAAGCATTGCATCAGCTTATTCAGACATCTCTTCCTTGAGTCCACAGTTGAACATAATTCATAAACAGGACTATTAAAATTCAACACACACAAAAAATATTTTCTTGTATAATCAGTTTCTTTCATATCATTATTTGCACTTAATATTTAAATATTTTTATGAGATTATCCCTTAGTATTGAATTAAATATTGTCTCACTTCTGTAATTATTTTTTCATGTCTTTTTGTGTATACCTTACTTGAAATCAGCCATTCATTACAAATCTGTGTTCAGAGACGAAGTTTTAGTCTCCTGTTTCTAATTATAAGCTGCTTCTGACATTTCAAACTGTAGTTACAACCTGCATATAATGAACATTTATTCTGCCTCATCTCCCAGTACTTGATAGAGAGAGATACACAAAGTATCTGATCTTGTGAAGAAAAAGTGACTTTCTAACATAGTTCACCAGTTTCTTCATTTCTGACTACTCTGCAGTCCTAACCCAATTTTTTCTTACAGAAGATTTTGATGGATAGGAAAAGGAAGGATTGATGCTGTCATTTTTTCTATAAGTTGCACATGATCTTTTTAAGATATAAAATCAAAACTAACAGAAATATTTATTTGGAATCTCTAGCAAAGTTAGCATGACTGCTTATGTCACAAAGAGATCAAAATTAAAATTACAGATAGTCAGGCACCACTTAACTTAGATGAAGAGCCAAAATGACTTTTTCTAAATTCAGAGAAAATTACAGATGTCTTAAAGCTTCTTGCTTGATCTTTCTTAACTTGACTGTGGCCACCTCCAGCATATACGGTCATCCCCAACATAAAGAGCTGACTTGAACCTACTTAAAACATCCTCACAGGCAGGCTATTCCAATTTCCTCACTCTTCTCCTTCATCTACACACTCATTCCAAAAAAATAATTTCATAGATTTTTACGGATTTTCTTTCCTTCCTCCTTTCTTTAATCACTATACAAAGATGAGCCTGCCTGGCCAAATGTCTGGCAGGATCCTCAAGTCATTTTCTATCTTTTTCAGTGAATTTTAATGATCCCATAAAACTTGGACCATAAATTAAAAGCCAAGTAAAAGCATCTGCTTTTATCAACACATGATGTACCAGGGCACCATTTGCACCAGGAGCATACAGATGATGTGCAACATTATGAATGCACAAATGCAATGGTAACAGCAGCAGCAATTAGTGTAAAACCAAATAAGAAACAGCTGTCTACATTACTTAGCGCACTGTTAGCTGCAGGTTATTTATTTGTCCACATTTCTGAGGATTTTACTGGCAATGACTTCGAAGTGCCAGTCACATAATTGCACACTTATTACCTTACTGCAGATAATGTGCAAGATATTTTTAATTTAACAAGCCAGTTCTGCATTTTTCACAATACTCAGCTGATTTTGGCAGAGTTCTTCTAGACGGCAACTAACATTAGCAATCCTAGTCCTTCACATTATGCTGAGCCACAGTGGCAAGCATTACTAAAGATAACAATCCTGCCAGAAGGCTCTAGACAACATCATGCAAAAGGAGAAACTCTCTCAAGTAAACAGTCAAAAAAGAGTCAGAAATTAATTCTGGGACTGCCCCTGTCTGAGTAGCGTCCCACAGCCAAATTATTGGCTTCTTCCACCTGTGAGAAGGGTGCCTTGCCCTCTCCAGATGCACAGTGAATGTCTACCTTGCTGCCTGATGACTGACAATCCAAGTAACTTTTAGCGATCAATTCACAGGAAGAAATTACAGAAGGCAGTAAATTAGAAAATCATGGATTAACTGCCCAAGCAGTTCCCCAGCTCAGTCTTTTACACAAACTTTTCTTACTTAGGGCTCACCTGCTTTCTATTTGTCCCCTGACCAACTAAAGGGAATATTACTCGGTGCTACTCCAATTCTCTGTAATAGCCACTCACTTCCAGACTTTGCTGAGCAACTTTGCAGTCACTAGCAAACAACGCTGTGGGCACACTCCCTATGCCAATCACACAATATTGACAACAAATGAGGAATCAAAGTCACACAGACGGGAATCACTGCTTTAGCCACAAAAGGTTGATCTGGCCAAGAATCCTCTTAGTGCCCCATCCCGAGGTGCTGCTTGCACTGCCTTCAGTCAGGCTACCAAAGAACCCGGCAGACATTTCATATCCAGCTTTGGAGAGCCTGGGCTAGCAAAGGAGGAAAGGTTAGTGGAAAGTGAGCTAAGTTAGGAGGGAAATCTCCTTCTGCTCAGACCAGCTCCTCTACATAACGAGGCTCACAATGAAAGAAAGGGCTGTGATGTCGCAGGACACCGTAGTACGACCCGAGTAAAGCAGGCGATCGCTGCGAACGGGAGGGTGCGCACCATGTGCCTCAACAGGGGAGCGGAACAAGTGGCTCGGGATGCGCGTCCCGCCCCGCACACCCTCCGGCATCCCGCGGGGAGGATGCCCCTCACCGGGGGAGCGGCCCGGGTGTCCCGGGATGCGCGTCCCGCCCCGCACGCGCGCCGGGATCCCCGCGAGCTCCGCCGGTCCTCGGGCGCCCCCCGGCGGCTCCGCCCCGCCCGCCGGGACGGGAGCGCCGGGAGCCCCCGGAGCCCCGGCCCCGCTCCCGGAGCCCCGGCCCCGCTCCTCGCCCGCAGCGTCACCGCCGCCCGCGGAGGTCACGGGTGGGTTAATGGGACCAAGACCGGGTCGGTACCGGGACTTCCATACTCAGCGCTGGTCCCGCGTATGGAATCAGTTAACAGGGACTGTCACAAAAACGTCATTCTTGGGCAAATCACACCGTTTCTGCAGGCCGCGGGTGGAACTGCCAAGGCAGTTTGCTTAGACACACCCTTCACATAATCATTTTCTTAAGGAAATCAATGGGAATTGGGTTGTTTACTGCATCAATTTTCACACAGCATTTGAGTATCAGAGAGAAAGGGAGAAGTGCTGGTAAAATTTCCCAGTAAAGCGACTCGCAATGTAACGTTTCCATTCCTGTCTGTAGCATGTACAGTCCCACTCCTGGTTAATTTTTGCTGTCCGGATGGTGTCCAAACCCCTGCCCTGAAATTCACTCCTAGTGCTGCACTCAGCCGCAGCAGACGCTAGAGGTATAGTATTTCTGCACCCTCACAGCTGTGATTCAGCAAAGCATTCCAGCTTATTCACCAAAACACTTGGGCATGTGCTAAATTTTAAGCATGCATGTAGGTCCCCTTTATCTCTCTGTAGCTTTTTTCTAGGCCACAAGTGCCACTTTCAGACCTACCTTTCTCTGAGAATCCAGGCTGTTTGAGGACTGCACGCCCCTTTGAAGAAGAATGTGTCCTGAGTCAAAGCTAGATGGCAACTTCACAGCTGTGTAGCACTTGCAGCATAAAAGGGCAAGCAGGAGCAAATTAACACAACTTCATTTGCTTAAAGACAGCAACTACAGTTGGCTGATTAATGGGAGACAACATGAGGGTCTTTAGCTACTCAAATGTGAATCTAAACTTGAATAAAAACCTCTCTCTACCAACAACTAGCATTGTTGGCAACTGCACCAGCAAAGCTTCAGTTCCAAGGGCAGACAAAAGCAGAACTTTTCAGCTACTTTGCAGGNAATTAACACAACTTCATTTGCTTAAAGACAGCAACTACAGTTGGCTGATTAATGGGAGACAACATGAGGGTCTTTAGCTACTCAAATGTGAATCTAAACTTGAATAAAAACCTCTCTCTACCAACAACTAGCATTGTTGGCAACTGCACCAGCAAAGCTTCAGTTCCAAGGGCAGACAAAAGCAGAACTTTTCAGCTACTTTGCAGGTTTTGATGTCAGGCATCTTGCAAAAAGAGTGAAAATACTTAGCTACCCTAAAGTTTTACACTGTAGTTTTTAAAACTGCAAGTTTCAAAAATGAAACTTAAACTTTTGAGTCACAAATGCTTAAGCACCAAGTTACCACTTTCACATCAGCCTCAGCACAGCTCTTTGTAGGCATGTATCGTTCATCCTCCAGCTAGAGCTTCCTGCTTCCTAAAGTCACTTTTCCAATGAGATTGACTACAGCGGATGATATTATATTTTAGGTTGGATATTTATGCGAAGCGTTGCTGACTGATGGTTGCACAGGAACCGTAATGCTGACCGCTGGCTATCTCACATTCAAATTTCACCACTCTAACCATCCATAACAGAGCATTGTTTGTACATTGAGTCTAACAGAGGATTTTAAAACATTAAAATAATAAACCCAGGAAAAGGGAAGCCATGACAGCACGATAAACTACCAATGCCTACAAAATATCATGTGCATGCAATGAGATAGAAAGAAATGTAATAGAAAAACACTTCAAACTTTGAATGTTGTCAGCCAACCATTTAATGCAATACCTAGAAAGAGCTGTTCCAACAATCTATAGCAAACAAGGCAGACAAGCCAGATCAAACTGCCAGTCTAGACCTTTTTCAACCTGGCCTCAATGTTTTGCTCTTTCAAACTCAGCAAGGCACTTAATCTCTTCACATCCACTACACCTTTTAGCCCACCTCGTGAAGACAAATAAACAATTGTGATATATAAGTGATAGCTGCTATAGAAAACTCTCCTTTAAACCAACACCAAACATGGAACACCACAATGTTCACCCTGTTAGATTCTCTGTGTATGGAGAGCTCCAGGTTTTTAGCACACTGCTAAGAAGGTAGTTTTTCTGTTCAAGGTGCAAATATCCAATCTCTTGAGCAGAATTAGTTCACCATAATTCACCTTTCAAACTGGGGTACATTTAAGCACCTGGTTTAGAAAAATCTCTGCCCAAAGATTAGGAGATGGACAGTTAAGCATGATAGCTCAGCTGCATGCTGGCTACTGAGCTACATAAACTGATAATGCTCTTCACATGCATATTAAGGATCTCCTTTTGAATGTTCTTAACAGCTTTCTTGAATGCTTTTAACTTCAGTGACACAGAATTTGTTTTCCATTGTCCTAGCTCTGGAAAGCTGTTCATCACACATCTGAGTTTTTTCCATAGACCTATCCTTAAAGATATTAGGTATCCAGCCTCCAATGAGGTTAGCAATACCAACACATGTATCTGCAGACACTGAATTTACATGCAACGGATTCGTACTGGATTGTGGTCTCAGTTTGGGAACACCGGNCCTCTCTCTACCAACAACTAGCATTGTTGGCAACTGCACCAGCAAAGCTTCAGTTCCAAGGGCAGACAAAAGCAGAACTTTTCAGCTACTTTGCAGTAGCTACTTTGTAGTAGTTTTGATGTCAGGCATCTTGCAAAAAGAGTGAAAATACTTAGCTACCCTAAAGTTTTACACTGTAGTTTTTAAAACTGCAAGTTTCAAAAATGAAACTTAAACTTTTGAGTCACAAATGCTTAAGCACCAAGTTACCACTTTCACATCAGCCTCAGCACAGCTCTTTGTAGGCATGTATCGTTCATCCTCCAGCTAGAGCTTCCTGCTTCCTAAAGTCACTTTTCCAATGAGATTGACTACAGCGGATGATATTATATTTTAGGTTGGATATTTATGCGAAGCGTTGCTGACTGATGGTTGCACAGGAACCGTAATGCTGACCGCTGGCTATCTCACATTCAAATTTCACCACTCTAACCATCCATAACAGAGCATTGTTTGTACATTGAGTCTAACAGAGGATTTTAAAACATTAAAATAATAAACCCAGGAAAAGGGAAGCCATGACAGCACGATAAACTACCAATGCCTACAAAATATCATGTGCATGCAGTGAGATAGAAAGAAATGTAATAGAAAAACACTTCAAACTTTGAATGTTGTCAGCCAACCATTTAATGCAATACCTAGAAAGAGCTGTTCCAACAATCTATAGCAAACAAGGCAGACAAGCCAGATCAAACTGCCAGTCTAGACCTTTTTCAACCTGGCCTCAATGTTTTGCTCTTTCAAACTTAGCAAGGCACTTAATCTCTTCACATCCACTACACCTTTTAGCCCACCTCGTGAAGACAAATAAACAATTGTGATATATAAGTGATAGCTGCTATAGAAAACTCTCCTTTAAACCAACACCAAACATGGAACACCACAATGTTCACCCTGTTAGATTCTCTGTGTATGGAGAGCTCCAGGTTTTTAGCACACTGCTAAGAAGGTAGTTTTTCTGTTCAAGGTGCAAATATCCAATCTCTTGAGCAGAATTAGTTCACCATAATTCACCTTTCAAACTGGGGTACATTTAAGCACCTGGTTTAGAAAAATCTCTGCCCAAAGATTAGGAGATGGACAGTTAAGCATGATAGCTCAGCTGCATGCTGGCTACTGAGCTACATAAACTGATAATGCTCTTCACATGCATATTAAGGATCTCCTTTTGAATGTTCTTAACAGCTTTCTTGAATGCTTTTAACTTCAGTGACACAGAATTTGTTTTCCATTGTCCTAGCTCTGGAAAGCTGTTCATCACACATCTGAGTTTTTTCCATAGACCTATCCTTAAAGATATTAGGTATCCAGCCTCCAATGAGGTTAGCAATACCAACACATGTATCTGCAGACACTGAATTTACATGCAACGGATTCGTACTGGATTGTGGTCTCAGTTTGGGAACACCGGTACTGAACACCAAAGCTAACAGAGCTATGCCCTGCTCCAGAAACACTCCCTATTCTTTTGAATGGAAATGCAATTGTCCCAAACATAGCAAACACACCTGCCCCACTAAAGACTATTTTAAGGCTATCTGAAGCTTTCCAGTAATGTGCATTTGACCTCCACAGACCACAATACAGTACCTTTTCCTCGCTTGAATAGCTAGATCAATCAGACCTACGCCACCTGAAATTTCAAGGAACCAAGAACAAACTTGAGAAGTGCCATCCCAAAGGAATTTTTTTCATCTGAAAGTAGTCACAACCCCAAAGAAAAATGTTGGGTTTTGTTTGTTCCATCCTCCCCAAGTCTGGTCCTATGTTGCTGCTACTTGAAGGGCAAGTTTCCATTTTATTTTACCTACTTTCCTGCCTTAAAAAAAAAAAAAAAAAAAGGCAATTTAACATAAACCTTTGCAGGTGCAGCAAGAAGAAAAGTTCCACCACCAAGTGACTGGATTCTGTAAATTGCTTACTGACAGGTATTTCGGCAGCACAGAAAAAACAGAACAGCAGTAACTGAATAGTCAGCTCACATGTGTGGAAATTGAAACCTCCAAGCTATTCTGGGAGCAACGCTCTGTTTTCTGTAACATTTCTGCATAGAAAGCATGCTCTTTGCTGGAGAGATTATGATTGCATGCATGTCTGTACACCTTCTGTTACAGCCGAGTCCCTGGTTATTAAATAGAGCATCTGAGGCTCAACTGCAACACAAGTGAAATAAAAGACATTCAGGATGAAAGCAGTTAACCTGGCACTGCCAGCAAAACACACGGAGCATCTCAAAATTGCAATTGCTCCCTCTCTAAAGGATGTCACCAGCTTCCCTGTCTACCCAACATGTTTACTCTGCTTTAAGGCAGGTAAAAGAGTGCTCCCACTACCTTGTACACGTCGAGCAGAGAGGGCTTAAAGCAGAGAAATGAAACAAATTTGACTTGAAAGTAGTTCTGCTGGACAGAAAACAAGATCCAGTTGCAAAGTTACCTAACTGAGCCCGTGCTGCACAACTACAGCCAGTTGTGTAACAAACCTCAGGACAATTTTGCAGCTCTTAATCAAGCAAAACTCCCCGCTGGTTTCCACGAGGGAGCTCTAATCAATCAAAAGCTCTGAGAACTGATTCCGGTTTTCTCCTTTTTAATGAAAAGGCTTATTTTGAGCTATGAGAACATCAGATTATATGAACTCGGCAAACCCATAGCGCTCACTTTAACGGCATAAGGAATTCGTCCTGTGTTTTAATCCACCAACTGTATTTGGTAGTGTAAAGGGAAAAAAGAAACAACACCTGAACTGACATAGAATAATTTCACAAATAACGCACCTGTTCTCCTGACAGGTAAAAGAGAAGATGGAATAGACATAGGGAGATCCGCGGCTCTTTAATTAAACACCATGCCCTTTGGGCGAACGGGGAAGACCAGCGTCCCCGCCCGGGTTCCTCCCTGAAGTTGCGCCGCTCCCCGCGGCAGCCGGGAAGAGAATCCCCGCGCGATGCGCCCGCAAGTGACCGGCGGGGGTCCCGCGACCATCCCGAAACCGCGCAGGGAAGACCCTGTCGGGAAGACCCAACCGGAGCGGCGGCACCGAGGGTCGGAGGGAGGCGGGCGGGATGCGAGGCGCCCGCTCCACGTGCGCCCCCTCCGCGCCCGCACCGCCGGCCTGGGCGACACNCCCTGCGGCCAGCACCGAGCTGTTGTCGAGAGCCATTTCAGCACATCCGGGCAGGAGATGCAGTTTGGTTGTACTCCTGAGGGGCCACCAGTAAGGGGCTAAGTCCAACCAATGTTTCCAGGGAGTTAAACATTGTGGTAAATTCGGGCTGTAACATCCACATGCTGGCGGAATTGAAAATGCATCGGGGCCCACAAGGTAAAGGAGGCAGCAGCCTGAGAGAGTGAAACAAGCTTGGATGCCTGCTGTGGGACCATTGCTTCTCCTGGATCCGGGCTCTTGTTGACTCTGCAGTGCCTCCCTAAATGTCCTAACAGGGAGAAGGGATAGGATGGCTCCAACTACGGAAAACGAAGAGTTCTTACAGTTAAAACACAGCACAAGGACTTGAGATATCAGGATTCGCTGTTTGACTTTGCCCACCCATGGCAGCCATTCAGTTCTTCAGCTACCGAGCAACTGTGGTGATGCCGAAGTGAGTTCTAGTTAAAAGTTTGGCTGGCTTCCCAGAAATCCTCACATTACGCAGGGAATTGGATTCACGCTTGTCAGTTAAACAAGTGCCCAAATATTTGCAGAATATGGCATCTTTGTGCCGTAGCTCCCCATCTCTATTATCAAATCCCCCTCCCTACCTCACAAGAATCTGATGAAGATGTATCTGAGGCACAATGATTTCACAACGACAGAGCTCCTGAAGCATATCCACTAAAAGATAGATGGTGCAGTTTCATCCCATTCTCCTCCAAACAGGCATAAAGATATGAACACAAAATATTTTGAAAAGAAGGTATCACCAGAGATGCAAATTTTTCAGGAAAGGAAAGGAGTGAGAGATAGGAACAAATCAGTGTGTGCCGTGAATTTGATGCCAGGTTTTGCTGAGCTGGCAAACCCTGGACTATTGCTCCTGACACTGTGAGGTGTGAAACACAGAACAGGCAGGCAAACACATTTGCTAGCCCAAACCAGGAACACTCATCACAAGCCTTCCAAATTAAAAATTTTAATAGACACCTCTTGGGGTAGAGCTGAAGTCCTCTGTCAGAACCCCATGACTCTCTGATTAGAGACTTCAACACGATACTGGAGCAAATGTTAAAACTGTGCACAGTAAACCTGATCTTTTTTCACATTGCTGATTAAGTGCAGCAAAAAGCAGCACTTTACTGAGGATATTATGCAAAAAATCCTGCTGATCAGCAATTTGTTCACAGCATTAAAATCAAAAGTCATTCTACTTATGCACTCACAGAAATCAACTTATATTACTTTTATGGTACAGTGAGAACTATGCATCTAAACTCATCTAAATATAATAAACATTATAATTTCCCTTGTCTTTTCTGCTTTCCTCTTCTCTGTTACTGTTTTCTTAAGCTGTGACTTTTTTTTTCCTTATGTACCAGTTCTTAATAGCATAAGCATAAAGGTAATCAAGTTCTCCAGGAAGTCAAGATTTCTCTCAATTTTACTTGGATCTCACAAGTCTTTAGCTTAATAGCAGCAGGACCACATTGCACAGATATGCATAGGTGAAGCCTCCAGGGAAAATCTGTGAATTAATACAAAGGCAGGTTGTGCTGCCCCAGAATAACTGCTGGGTGAGGCTGTTTGGCTCCCAGACTCTGCATGCTGTGTCACGGCTGGGAGCTGTGACAGCACACTGGCACTGCTTCCTGCTAGTGGGACACAGCCTCTTGTACACCAGGATGCTGGAAGTTGTGCTCAGCTCTCTAGAAAACAGCCAGAAACACAGGATGCCCTGCAGGAATAAGGGAGACCTCGTGCTTCTGTGGCTTTGGCAGGACTTTCACGGAGCATATTTGTGGTCTAGCTGCAGTCTGGAGCCTTCCACTGGGGTAACCTGCTGTAGGGGGCTGTGAGAAGGAGCAGGGTCTAACCTCCATCTGTGTTTGTCTGAGTCCAGATGAACATGGAGAGGGAGCTTTCTGTTCTCTATCTTACACTCCAGCACTAAAATAATACTTCTCATTGTGAGGCACAGGTCCAATAAGGGCTTTGAATATCACCCTGTAGTTATGTGCCTACACAGCTACATGCCTTGACGGCCCCTCTGCTTGCTGATATTACCGGCTTGTATTGCTAAATCACCCTTAAAAGGGCAGAGAGCTGCTGTAAATTAGGACAGAACTGCTGAAAGTACCCGAGTCCTCCTGCGGGTGGCATCAGAATGTCTTCAGTGAACCAAGGCGTGCCGAGGAAAGAGGACAGGGATGCTTCTCCTGCTTGCCAACCGCCAGAATCATTACAGTGCGAGTGCTGCTAAAAAGTTCACATAAATCAGCAGATCTTTAAATTAAAAGAGTGATTTAAAGTAGTAAGAATTAACATCACTCCACCAGCCCGTTCAATTCTGACAAAGAAACCTTTATTACACCTTGCAGCCAAGCTCTGTACGATTTACAGTTATCACAAGAAGGAGGATGCACATGCATGGTTTAAAATCGCAGCTTCTACAGCTTCAACAAAATAGCAACTTGATCACCACCAAAAGTAGTTTCATACTTTTTCATGTCAGCTTAAGGAGTCAGTTACAAATCAATGAACACAAATGAATCACCACAGTTGCCCAACAGGACACAGAAGGGTTAAGTGTATCCAGGATAACAAAGGCTACAGATGCAATGAGAGCAGGGTTGTTCAGTGTTTTTAAACTGCTGTGTTACAATTGTCATGCTTGTTTCTGGTACCTATATGGATCAGGAAAGTCCCTATCACACTGAGACAGCTCAGTGCACACACCCAAGCCAATATACGTTTTGGAAACATTCAAGTGTATGGGTCTAACTACAGAGGAAATTACTGCATTACCTGCAGAGTATCTTGTGCTCATTTTAGAATACATTTTTTTCAGAATTTGATCATGCTTTGTGCTGTTTGGTTGCCCATATGACTAAATTGCACTGCCCGAGACCATAATAACAACAAACCCTAGTCAGCTTGTGCCCAGCAACCACCATCAGTTGTAAAAGGAGGAAAGCATGACCTTCAGAAACAGGAAAAACATTTCTTTCTTTTTTTTGTCTTTTTTTTTTCTTCCTCTTCTTTAAAAGCATTTAGATTATCTAAGTTGGTGTTTGTTGCCCTTGCAAGCATTGATCTGCTCACCTGACATTTACAGCTGACTTTCTTGCCAGAAAATGTGATTTTGCTTAGGAACTTCATTGACTCTCTTGCTTGTAAAAGGCTTGGATTAATTTCATTAGAGACTGAATACTTGATCTTCTCTGCAACAGCTAGTGAGGTGGGACCCTTTTGTTTATTAAAGTTTAGGTATGTGAAAGAAATCTGAAGTTCAAATCATCTGCCTTATGAAAAACCGGGTATTTCTTTCAGGGTATTTCCAATAAAAGAAATTCCATATGCTGCCCTAAAACTCATCTCAGATTTGTACTGATAGAAGATCAATTCCGGTTAACCATTTCCTTCCATTAATTTATTCTTAACAAAGTTATTATCGAAAAAAAGCAAGATCTGTTCTCATGAGATTCAGAGTTATGAGTCTGTGTGTACAATAGTCATCACAGAGAATGAGTGTTTTTTTTCTTGTAAGCAGTGATGCTATTCTTAGTTTTGTATGTGGTCCTTATGTGTGTCATAGATAGGCACAATAGATACACATTGGCAGCTTTGATCATGTTCAGAGATGGGCTGATCTCCCAGTCCAGGAAATTATCCTAAAACACTCATCATGTTGGTAGCAGAATTTTAACCAACAGTTCCCAAGAGCCTCTGCCAGCACATTGTTGCCTTCAGAGGATTCAGAGCTACTAAACATATTAGAGGAAATGAGAAAGATGCAGGAATTACATATTAAAAAACCCAAACCCACAACAACAATAACAAAACCTACTTGGGCTACAACTATGACTATTAACAGCTATAACTTTGAATCCCAAGTGTTTTAGAAATCATTTAGGTAGTTGTGTGATGTGTGGCACTATCTGAATTCTTTTTGGCTTCAATCCATGATCACCCAGTGGTTCCTTAGCACAGCTTTGTGGCACTGAAGAGCAATAAAGCTGGCACCACTGCTGACACTAGGATGTGGTATTGAGTAGTGTGACAAGACAAAGTGCACATCAGCCTGAAGGCAGGGCTGTGCTTTGTAGCAAAAGAAAGCTAAGTGGTACAATATCTTGCTGCCTGTCACTGCCGAGTCACAGTCACTCGTGTTATGGCATGACTGTGAGGAGCCTGAGTAGTGCCCAGCAGCTCCCATGAAACAAGAGATATCCCAATCAAGACAATCATAAGCAATAACTGACATAGAAATTTATTCCAGTGACTTTTCAAGACCGTATTATCTTCAGTGCCACCTGCTGAGCTATCTGACATCTCTGGGAACTGATACCAAGTGAAAGAATGTGAAAAAGACAAAGATACCTTTGTTTCTCTAAAAGATTTCCTTCTTGAAGAAAATTATTTAAAAAGGAAAATAATCAAAGAAAGTGATAAGGTTGAAGATTCTGAGGCACACAGAATCACCTCACCTTTACCTGCCCAGCTTGCCCTAGCAGGAACCTCATGCTGTTTTGCCATGGGTGGTACTATTGCCCTTCCCTTTTGTGCAATCTCACAGCCCTGCTTAGTGACATCAAATTGATCAACAGAGAACACAGTAAAAATAGTTCTACCTCAGAATAAAAACATTTGTCCCTGCCCAAAACTTAAAAAAGGAAAATTGAATCCTCCCTCATCCTCTCCAGAAAAGTCAAAGGGGATTTCTCATGGCTGGTGACAGGGGCCACCAGTGATGCCAGAGAGCATCCTGTAGCAATGCAATGCAACTGTGAATGAAGTGCAATGTGGAGCTCTATGGCAATTGTGTTTCCACCTGCGGGGTTTAGGAGTACAGTTCTGCTGATTTCAGTACCCAGCTGTGTGGTTCTGGCTTTACTTGCTGGTTAGTTTTTTAAGAACCACGTAGCTCAGCAGAAATCAGAGTAAGCAGCCAACCACTCACTTTGCACAACTTGCAGGATTTGTGGCCATGTTCAGACTTAGTACTGCCTAAAACAAAGGAGTCCACTACAGAGGGAACTTGTAGCTTCTCTGTAGGCTCTGTAATTATAGTCAGAACACATTCAGCAGCAGCTACAGCATATCACAGATAGACAATGTTAAGGACTTGCCTTACTCCTAGTCCCACAGTGCCACACCTCCCATATTTCATGAGTCTTCATGTCACCAGACAAGTAGTTAGGGCAGGCTGTTCCTCCCTGTCACTATAGGATTGCGATTTTGGCTCCATTTACCCCTACATGGATCTTCAAGCTCAATACAGGCAGCCAAAATAGTCTTTCACTGGCCAATGGTGTGGTGGTGCAAGACCTGTCCAACAAGTGTGATGCTGTCACTGGCAACACTGCAAGCTGGCATTGGTCAGGGTGCCATAACCAAACTTCCACATTGTGGGAACGGATGGAGGGATACGAGTTCACCGTGTGCAGAAGGAAGCTTGCAAGCTTTGCAAGAAGTTTGTAAGCTTTTTGGTCATGTCTGAATTTAATAGGGGGGAATTTAAAAGGCAGTTAAAAATGTCATCTAGCTGGCTAAATATTGTGGGGAAATGAAGACAGATCACAGCACCTAGACAGAGATATAATGTTTTAAAGTGGCATCGCATTATTGAAAAATTTTCCTTATAGCAATGGTGAAAATGGCAGGAATTATAATAGGACTTATCTAATATACTTTAGTGATAATTTTGCAAGGATATGTTAATATATCAAGACCTTTTCCTCTTACAGCCTTTTCTGCATTTTTAGCAGCCCATAATAATTTTTCTCTGTCCCTCCACTGCTCCCAGAGCAGAGCCGAGAATGAGAAAAGATTCCAACCTAAACCAAGCTGAGAATAATTGGCCATCATAACCTTTTTTCTGAATGAAACATGACATTTCACCTAGAAATAAAGATTCAATTTAGTATCATTTTTTGGTCCATTAGTTAATAAAAGGTAAATATTACACTTTGGTCATGCTGCTGCTGACATGTGCTTGGCCATTTGCCATTCTGGCTGTTTCTGGACAGATTTTTAGCCACTGTGTAGCATGTGCATTTTTATCACTCTCTCAAATAGCAATTGATTATGCCAGCCTCATGCTGTTTGCCTTGGAACAAAAAACTCTAAAGCTTGTTTAACAGTAAGAGTCTCTCGCTTTCTCTCAACAATTGTCTGAGAGAGAAAAAGCATCTTTTGTTACAAATGGTTTGCTTAAAAACACCCAGCTCCTTTTGTGCTGAAGTTTCAGACACAGCAGGAGACTATCTGTGTTTCAGTAATAAAATCTCTATTTTACAGTTTCTACTGTCAAGGTCAGAGGTAGTTTTTTGCCAGGTACCATGGTTCCTGGCAACACTTAAAGCTCTGGTACCATAGAAGATATTTAATATCCCTTATTCCCTGTATCCTACAGATGGTGATTTTTATTGGCTTTTATGAGAATATGAATAAGAAGGTACTGTACCAAATGGGAATTTACCAATAAAAGTACATTTAGAGCCCTTAAATAGCTTGTTATCTTTACCATTTAAAGACATAATTAAGCCTGTTCTCTATAAGAAAGGTAATACTATATGAAGGTTAAAAAACAGCTTTTCACCATCACAACAGAAAATTTCTCTTCACGTATCCTTAGTATCCTCTTAGCAAGAAACAGAAGAAAACCTTCTGATGCAAAGCTAAGACTCATAATTGATCGGCACAGCTTTTAGTAGAAAAAAGGGACACTTCAAGTTGACGAATTCCATCTTATTTATAATTTTCTTTAGTATTTGTATTTATATTTGTATTATACCACAGAAAAAAAAGTTAACTTATCTAACTTGTTCCTACATTCTCTTAGCATTTTTTTTTATTTTAAACATCAAAAGCAGCTTTTCTAGGCGAAAATGACTTCTAGTGCAACTCTCTTCTATTCATGCAATTAAGCAATACCATCTTTTTAGCAGTAATGATTATGGAAACCATTGCTTCCATCTCCTTGATATGGAAAGCCAGTTGTGATGTCCAGGGCAAACAAAGATAGGCCACGAAGATGGGACTCTGAACAGGAAAAGATTTGGCTTCACAACTGGAAGAGAGGGAATAATATCCTGCAGTATTTTCTCTTTTTCATTGTCAAATTTAGAAAGCCTTTGAGATTGCCTGCAAAGCAGCTGAGAACAAATGTAGAGAAGAACATAATTTTAACCTCAACCCTTGCAACTAGCAAATCAGAACTAAAATCAGTGATGGCTGGCAGGGAGCATTCACAGACTAGTCACAATGACAAGAGTTCCTGCTTCTTTCACTAGCTGACCCAGAAGCAGCCACAGCCTGGTTTTCATCTCCGTATTGTGCAGTGGTATTCGTCTGGTCAGCTGAAGTGTTATTATTACACATGGCTGCTTCAGCTCTTTGTCCCTCACTTTTTCAGGGGACTGCAGGTGTCCAGGAACAGGTAAGAGAAGGCAGATTTCCAATGAAGAAGCTGCTGGATGAGCAGCTTCAGGAGTTCATAGATAAATGCATTAGAAGGAATTATATGAGAAATTCAAGACTAATGAAAAATTAATTTTTGCTCTCTTAAAATATCAGATTTAATTCTGCTAAACTTCAGGTTCAATTTTTAATATTGTAGAAGCTGGCCTGTATACCAGCTCCACTTCTACAAAGCATAAATTGGTAAAATTAATTCCTGAAGACAGGGATCCCAGCTGAAACTGAAGCCCCCTTTGCTGGGGCTTTACAGGAATAAAATAAGCAGCTTGTACCTAAGAAGATGACTAGAGAAGGTGGATGTGAGAGGGAAAACAGTGGCACAGATTAAAAACAGTGGCACAGATTAAAAATGTGAAAGAATTTGCTAACAAACCAGTGTCAGAGCCAACAGTAGACCCATAACTTCTAATAATAACCTTCCCAGATCAGCACCTGGTGTACAAAAACTCCACGAATGACCAAATAGTCTCAACTCACCCAGAAGTTTTGAGCCTAGGGAAGTATTTACTATTAAGCAGCTGTTCCTTATTCAAGGAAAGGATAAACTTTACATTTTGAAGCGTGTAGTGATCCCAGTGAACATTTCAGGCAATATGAGCAATCTGGCTTGGGATAAACCCCAGATTTCCAGAAGAGAGGCAGAAAAT
Source organism: Leptocoma aspasia (assembly GCA_013399835.1). Taxonomy (NCBI): domain Eukaryota; kingdom Metazoa; phylum Chordata; class Aves; order Passeriformes; family Nectariniidae; genus Leptocoma; species Leptocoma aspasia. The sequence continues at coordinate 172,900 of VXAX01003261.1, forward strand.
TGCAAAAAAAAAAAAAAAAGTGTGTGTACACAACGTATTTTCCACAATTGGTTAGTAAGAACTGTAGCAAGGGCAGGGTGAGGGGGTGTCAGATGTTAACAGAGAGGCCTGGACCATTCTGCCAGCTGCACTGGCTAGTGCTAAGAGAAAGAATTATCACAGTGACAAGGGTGGAAGAGGTCTTCAGGGGTGATGAAAATATACACTAAAAACATTTTACACAAAAGGATGCTTGAAATGTGTTATTTGCAGTTATTCTAACTACTAGCATGTGAAGCAGGATGCAGACCATTTTCACTCTTGTTTCTGATCTCCTAGCAACAGATAAGTGTTTTAACAAGTGTGAGCCACAGAAATTCAAACAGAAAATAAAATATATTGAGTGAAACCAGAATAAGGTGATCCTTACAGGGAGATTCCTGCCTTGTCAGTTTACAAGGATGAATTTTTTGCAGAATTCGATAGGGATCAGTCACAGCAAATCACATGACAAGACAAGGATTTGAAAAAACCCCACCCACTATATTTGTAACTGCATATTTTAGAACTTATGACTATTTAAAATTCTACTTTAAGAGTTTAAGAGTGCAACTTTTCATACAGCTCAGCAAATCCAAAACCCTCTCTGATAAGATTAGGAAGAAATTCTGCCTATGCACAGGTTATTCTACATTAATCACCTGCCCACCAAGGCAATGGTGGCCTTCACAAAGATAAGATGTCAGAACAAGATGAAGCATTGGTCTGATTCAGCACGAAAAGTTCTCACATGCTGGTGCTTAAGGTTTTCCCCAAAGTGCTGGCTTTTATCCTCACTGACTTTAGTTCACACACAAGTGTATTAAACAAAAAAAAAAAAAGAAAGACTGTCATCCTCCTTTCTTCAGGCTGCTGTGCATGCATGTGTTTTTTTCAGCCTATAACAGGGCTTCCAAAAATGAGGTCTGTGATATTTCAATGTTTCAGCCGTTTTGCGTCACAAATAAAAGGGTTGAGGAATCCTTAGATTTCCTACAGAAAGGTTTTCTTTTGTACTGTGACTAACACTGCTGAGCTGATATTTTTCTGCATATTTGCTGAAGATGTAGGTTAAAGGTAATGAGAAGAACTTCAAGTGCACTGTGATTTATACCTGAGTTTTAATGAGAACAAGTTATCTCATGTGGTGTCCCTTTTCAACTTTTTTTTTCAAGTTAGCAAAAATATTTCCAAGAATTTACCCTGATTGACCCAAACTGTTACCTGTGAAGACATTCAACTATCTGATAAAATAATTTTTATATAGCACCTTGCTTAATTCAAAAATGTTAGCTGAAGTTCTAATTCATGACCAAAGGGAAGGGGCTCATGAACATCTCTGCCTCAGAACAGTTCTGATGCTCTATGCAGGAAGCCTGAAAAAGATCAGAAATTCATGGGTTTATCATTTCTAGGATCCTTTTTCATCTTCTATCTGTGTGTCCTGCCTCTCTTCATGACTCTTACCTCTGGCACATCATCTGGGCTTCCACTTCTTTGTTTTCTGTCTCTTTCCTCACCCCCCAGCTATAAACATTTCCATCTCTGTTTCACTAACCTTAGGCTTGGGTTTATTTTCCTTTCTAGACAATATTCAGGACTACCAAAATTATTATTAATGACATATTTTACAATTTTATGAACAATCTTTCATATGCACCTGCTGTACTGCTGAAGCCAATTAGAAAAATAATTACCTTCCTGTGTCTGAGGAGAAAATTGGCTTAGCTCCAAAAGAAGTGTTCTCCAGGAAGGTTCCCATTAAAATGTAGCTTACGACATGCAGTAGGCTGAACACTATTGATTATATTTACTGAGTCCTACCTAGGCACAGTGTTTATTTCCCATAGCAAATACATCAGTGATGAATAAGTGGGTTCAGCAGCTCCTGTCCAAAGATTTGCACTCGCTTACTGGAGGGAATCCTGCATCATCTGTTATCCACACACCGTCCTCAAGGGTCATCATTAGCTAGGAACGAGCCTGTTATTTCTCGTATGCCATTCTCTAGGCACACTCAAGTCAGCTGCTGAAGTTTTTCTGGGTTCTTGGAAGCCACTCACTGTAACAGCCAGGCCCTGAGGGCATCACCAGCCTTGACTGTCTCTGACCACTGCCCAACACGCCCAGGATCGTCAGAGCCTGCCCCAGAAGTGAAGCAGCAGAGCCGGTCTCTGGCGTCCCACAGCTCTGGCTGGCCAAGGGCCCCACTGAGTTGGGCCCACTTCCCATCCCATCCCATCCCATCCCATCCCATCCCATCCCATCCCATCCCATCCCATCCCATCCCATCCCATCCCATCCCTGATGCCCAGGGCTGGGGCTGCCTGACTTCTGGCATGGTGGGATGGGCTCTCATTTGTGAGGTCCTGTCCTACCGCCCTGGGAAGGAAGTACCCTCAGGTCCTTGTCCTTTAGGGAGTAGCTGGCATTTCTGCATGCTGACAGTAACCACTATAAAATCTTTATACATCAGACTCATTGGAAGAGTTGGTAACACTGATACTGAGGGGCTAAATAAAAAATCCTACTATTTATGAATGTTGAGAACCACAGATTTTCTTTTCAAGGAGGAGTTAGTAAGTGAAGTATTTGCCCAAGCTATGGACAGAAATAAATATGGGTCACCAGGAGGAAATAAAAGGGGCCAGGATAACAGCAGCATGAAGATACTGCAGCCATCATCTCTTCTCCTGCTCCTGTTTGGGCTGGTTTTTATTCTTGACTCCACCTTGGCCTCCCTCCCAGCACTCTGAAGTCCACACTTCCTCACTGCAAGGACTACAGGACAGAGGTCTCTGTAAGAGCCCTGACAGGCCATACAGAATCAGATGATCCACCATTTGGTGTCTATACAATTGCAAATATTCAAACACTATGTCTGTTCCACAGCCCAGACCGCTGTCTGTCTTGATTCATCCAGGATTTAACACTCAGCTGGAACATGCCCTCTGTCCACAAGAGGGAAAGAGTGCGTCCACCCCACCAGCCACATCTGTCATGCAGTCCCCACTTTGGCTGACCTTCTCCAACCTTGGCTCCAAGAACCCTCTGGATTTCAGTTTGACCAACAACTAACATGAGCTGTTTAGACAGGAGATCCCAGGCTCTGCTCACAGCTGTGTGAAGTCAGAAGGCAGCACATTCCTACCTTTGCTGGAGCTCCCCTCCCCAGGCCATCCATCTTTTGCTTTCTTTTCTGTGACTCTTCCCAAAAGACTGGAGTTGCAGGGTCTTTCATCTCCAGTCTACTGCCCACTAGTCACGTTCCCAGACCTGCTTTTTGACCTTCTTTCCAGCCTGCCAGCCTGCTAACAGGAGCCATTTTACATCAGTGTTACACAGCACATTGTGAAAGGTGAGCCTTCCATACCCCTGTCAAAGCCATCCCTCACAGCTTCCCATGGAAGTGTGCTCTCTTCTCTGTACAGCCTGCCCATGCTTGGAGAGCACCTAAGTGGGTGGCAGCAGGCAAATACTTACCACCTCTAAATCAAACACTTTTAGGTGTTGCTTTCAGGTTTTATTAATGTTTATTCATTCCTGCTAATATCTTGCCAAAACCATTTTTTGGAAAATGGCAAAACAGTTAGAAGGTATCCACACTCCCCCCTTTTTTTTTTCCCCTGGATGCTGCACAAATTGATTATTAGAGAAAAACTAATTCATTATACACAGATAGTTCATAACACAAATTTACTGTCACCTGAACACGTTTTTTTTCAGCTGAAGTATTCTATTCTGTTGAAGTATGCTTCTTCAGAAATTCCTTCACTTCTGAAGCATGACAATAAGAAATTGCTGTGTAAATCTGGGGGCACAGGATGACTAACCCTTAACCAGCACTTGAAAAGGTGACAGGTCTGTATTTATTTTATTTACCAGGTACAGCATAGCAAGGGAAGAGTTTACTCCCTTGAGTCTGAGTCCAAGCAGTAACACTTGGACATTTCTCTGAACTTCTAAAGAACTTTAGGCAGTAATAGGCAGTAATAATTTAAGCCTCACAATTTCTCAAACAAGGGGAACAACAGGAAAGAAAAGTAAAGCAACTCGCCCTTGGGAAATCACCCAAACCACAATTATCCTTCAGGAGCTCAAAATGTATCACACTTTTGTCTTCACAGTCTGCCAGTTGCCCAGATAATGCATTTATTGTCTTTTTCATTCTCCATATTGATAGGCACATCATCTGCAAGCAAAAAAGATACATTCTAACAAGGAATCTGGAAGAACACTCCCCAAGAAACAAAGACGTGGCCAAGTGCTAATGTAAGAAAACACACAACAGAGTATAAAGAGCAAAGCTGAGACCATGTGCCATGGTCTGTCTGTAGTTGTCAAAACAGACAGGTGTCTACCACCCTGTCATGGACATTTTAAATGTGCACTCTGCAGATGGGAGCTGGAATATAGATCCTAAGGTAACTCTGAAATATCCTTACTTTTATATTTCTGTTTCACCACTAACCAAAGGTATTTACCTATTCATAAGACTCAGACCTGAGTGTACAAAGCAATTCCCATTCTCAGAGATACAGAAATCCAGAAATCTAAATAGAAAACCCTCATGTGTTCATTTTAACCCTAAAAAAGGTTGCTACACAAGGACTCAACTCACAAACAAATTTCTAGTGAAGAAGTAACAAGTCTCCCATCTCCTCATATGACATTAGGTAAGGACCTGCTAGCTCTTCCTGGCTGGACTTACCCCCTGGTATTGTCACACCCACAGATCTGTCCTGATTGCACATTATTATTGTCCCAGGGCATGCCTAACTGGTGAAAGTGAGCAGCAGCAGCATAGCTACCCCAGGATGGTGATCTCTGTGTGCAGAACACTTCATAGTATGTATCCCCTTTCCCAAAACCATTATGTCTCTCCTTCTATGGGGAAATAGATATTCTGAAATACTTTTATTTCAGAAAAAACATTTATACAACTTTCTCTGTGAGGATTCACATAAGAGGAGTGTTCCAGTACTACTGTAAAGGAATAATTTATGCCAGCTCTGCTGGGGAAGTCTTAAACCTCCTGTAAATTCATCACACAGTTCTGCAAACAGAAAGGAAATGTAAGATACCATTAGCAAGTGGAAAACCTTTCACATCAGCTCTCTGGCACAAAAGCAACACTTTTTGAGTCTGTCCAGAAAACAAATCTAGAGACACAAAGCAGCAGTAAAGCATGACTAGGTTGTGCTCTTTTACTATTCACTATTAAACCTTTTCATGCTGACAGTAAAACTCTGCTGCATGCCAGAAATCAACAGGACACAACAGCAAATTTTCACTTTCCAGAAACAGAGAGGAGGATGAATAAGCACAGAGAATGTGTTTTCTCTCAAATTGACAATGCTTTCCTTAATTCTACAATTATGCAAAATTTCAATTACTTCAGAGATTCATTTTTTGAAAGAGGAAGTTCCTTTTCTTAGCCATTCCCAAAGAAAAATGGGCTGTTTCATTAGTAAATTATTGAGGTTTAGTCAAGTTACTTAGAACATTAGTTTTAAATCATCTAATGTCAACCAGATTGTTAAATTCTGACAATATTCACTGGCATGACAACACCACAAATGCTTATTGTAATTCCAGGATGGAGCTATGCAACTCATAGGGCTTGCCTATATTCTGTAATGTATACAGGGTAAATTCTATCTATTTCAGTTCCATAGACTAAATCCGAAAATGAGGAAAAAAGCAACAAAATCATGTCATTTCTTGGAAATGCAAAGCGGTTATGTGTTGCTATTAACATATTATAAGTTTCTCTGTGTGTAAGCCTTCTGATCATTTTCCCATGGGACAACATCCTTTTGCTGTCTTTTACTCTGTATAAGCTTTCTGTAAACAAAATATCTGTGTCTGTTCTTCAAGGACATGGAATTGGTTGGCCTCCTCCTACCTATGAGGAGACTGAAGCTGAAATTACTTTATCTTTCTGATATTGTAAACGATTTGGACACATTTCCTGGACGAAGCAGCAGCAGGAGCATGGAGATTGCTCTCTGCTGAGCAGATATGGAAATGTATTGGAATTATGGAGTCATTTTAATAAATCATGTTAGCCTTCTGAAATTGTCATCAAGAGTCTTTTCTTCTATGTATGGACCACGACGATAGTTATGTACAAAGATTTGCTTTTTTAAATCTATTTTTTCTTATTTTAAAGGACAATCTGTGTTCCAAAGGTTTCAGGGACACAGACAAAAAGCGTCTGGGAAGGTAAACCAAGGCAACATAGGGGAACTGTCTTTTATTTGAGGTCTCACAGAAAGTCAAAAGCATCACCAGCAACAGCAGAACTTCCCAATTCACAGTGCAGGGCTTATCTGGGTTTTGGAGACTACAGTGTCTACAGAAAATAAATGTATTGTTATGAGACCTGAAAAACTTCTACCATTCCATACTATGCAGTTGCAAGATGACCAGAAATCACTCTGCATACGTTATGTGTCTGCTGGTAAACATGGTGTCAACAAGATTTTTTTTTTTTAACAGAAGAAAAAGTAGGCAATATACAGATAAAATACTAATCTTAAAGGAGAATAAGAGTTCAGAAGAATGAAAGCTCTGAATTTCTTACTCCATGGCACATTTCTGTTAACATGTTTCAGCCTTCTGAGCAATGGAGGTAAGATGGACACCCTTAGAGGATTCCTGATGTCAGATCCTCACTGAGGGACATTTTAAGCATCCCTGGAACTGATGAATTCAGAGCCCACAGGGATCTGCCCCTGCCCTGTAACAAATAGCAGACTGCTGGTGACCTTGTCACCACCCTATCAGAGCAAAAATTAGGAAAATCACTTACAAAGCAAGGATATGCAAAGAATGAAGGCAGTAAATTTAAGATTTTTCAAAAGGAAACATTTTTACTTGCACAGAAGTGCTTAAATTGATCCCTTTCCAGGACTAACGTGAACTTTGGGTCTTCTTGTCAAGCAAAAGGTAGTAATTGAGGTGTTGCCTCCAATAATAGTACAGTGGCCTGCAGACAGTCCTGTACTGTCAGATAGTTGAGATGGAAATGATATTAGTGTGGTTGATGAAAAAGTGCAGCACGTTTTCGTACTTCACAACTTGGTCACCTTCTCTGAAGAGTGAATAGAGGAAGGAAAAGCAATATTCAGTTCCCTACTGCTATCCTGCCTGCTGAAACATCTGTAGATGCTGCACTTCTACTAGATCCACAATCCAGACAAGATTGAAGAAAGCAAAATCTGCCCTCAAGATCCAGCACAATTTTCACAATTCATTTCTGTGCAAATGCTAAATAACTATCCTGGACTAGAGGAGAGCACTTCAGGATGACACTGGGGTACAGAATTGTTACCTATGATTTGTATGGTTTCCTTTCAGCACTGATTTTTGCTTACTGTTACAGTCTGATCTTGAGTCATTAATGGAAGCTTCAAGCTCATATAATGACTGGGAAAAATTCTCTAGGGGATGGAGTGAGTACCTAGTGTATTGATTCACATCATTTCTCTGTGGGCATTTCCCAAATCTACCTCCTCAGAGTATCTAAGTAGTCTAATGTATCTTCCCATTCTATTGTTCAAAATGGCTAAAAATGCTTAGTAACTTCATTAGAAGTTTCTGCTAATGAAGCTCTGTTTTTGTCATGTAAAATGATAATGTGTCAATACTTCATAACTGAGATGTGGAGAGGTTTTCTTCCTTTAGCCAGCTATTTAAAATAGCTAGTGATGTGTGATGTATATTTTTAGAGGCTGTCAGGCAATGCTATTTTTGATAATACAATATGTCTGTTTTCCCTTACCACACAGGAAGATAGTGATGGTGGACTGAACATGTTTTTCTCCCCAAATAGCATGTCTTTGGGGAAATATCAAGAGAAGCGACAATACCTAAACAAGACAAACATAATAATTTAACAGTCCCTGCCTAAGACCTATTATTTAATTAAAAGAAAGAAAATCTTTTGTGGTTGATTTTTTTCCAAGGAAATTAGTTTCTTATCAACCTTAAACCTACTCCTGCCCTCCCTGAATTCAGTAGAAGAATTGACTGTGTTCAGTCAGACCTCAGGCAATGCACTTATTAGTGTGGTTGCTGTTAGTGGATTAGGGAGAAGAATCTGCTAATAAATCAGCATTCTAATACCAGGATCAGTATCACAAAGTAGCAGAGAGAGGCTGTAATTTGTGAGCTGGTTTGTGGTGATAGCTGTAGGTGTGTGCAGTAGGAGTATAATACAGGCACCAGGACTGTGTTGTGATTCATGTTATAGATCTTAATATAAACTAAGAAGGAAAATACATATATTAAGGACTACAATGTGCCTGCCCCTTGCAGGGGCACACAGAAGTAGAGGAGGAGTGTGGTGTCTCTACCCAATGGTCTCAGGATTGGCAACTAATGCTGTGCCAAAAGTGTTCATGGCAGCACTGCCTTTGCTGTTCAAGACCAGATGCAACAGACAGCTAAGTTCAGCTTTGTCCTTTGCACTCACAAATGTAATTATTCTGCAATTAAAAAAAAAAAACAACAACAACCAAACAAAACAAAAACAACCCATAGAATTGTAAAGACTTCTAGTAAAATGAAATAAAATCCCAGAAGGATATCACTACAAGATTGATGCTAATATCCGTGAGAACAAAGCTGCCACAGGCTGAAGATCTCTCAGTTTCTTCAGTAAAAGGAAAGAGCAGAATCTGCCCATGACATGAAAGCCCTCATGGGTAACAGTGCTGGTTCAAACCCTGCTTAAACTGTGGTGGTCTGTAGAAAGTAAGTAGCTGCTTGTGACCTGATTGGCTTCTGCAGGACTGAACATTTGCATCACAAGCTACTCCACTGCCTTCCAATCTCACCCTTTAACAAAACAACTGGCTAAAAGACTGTTCTGACAGAAAAAGAATGAGCCTCGGCAGGCATATGACACCTAGCAAAGTGCTCCATTTCTGAATGCTGAAGTTAATATATTGTTCCTAATTAACCCCAACCAAACCTTCACAGATGCCCTGGAGCTAAAATAAAAATGAGTTTTGCCCATTGTGTGGAAAACCAATGGAACCTAGAAGTCAGATGAAAAATTGTTCCATGTTGATGGCAAGTAATGAATCAGGGCTCCTCCCATAAGAAGCACACATAATTACAAACCTTCTGGGACACCAACACTGCTGTTTCATGGCATAGCAATCTGCTTCTGAACAGGGGGGTTCAGAAAAAATAATTCCAAAATAAGTCATAGGGATATTCCATAATCTGAATATGAACAATGCCAGGAGTCAAAACATTATAAACCTATTACTTCACTGTAGTTATGACAACATAAGCGACTGGATTTCTATAACTGATCCTTGTCACACAGAATATGGTCATACTAGGCTGCACCTTGTCTGATGCCATTTTGGATAAAAATACATCCTACAGATGACTAGAACTGAGTATGGCCAACAGCTACAGAGGATTCCTCTCTTTTCTCTCTATTTATTGGTACTTAGAGTTACAGGTTTTCATCCAGTTGATGGGAGAAGATAGAGCAGAGGACTTGCTTCAAAGGTATGAGCAGTAGGACTGACTTCTGGCTCAACAAATGAACCACCCTCTGCCTTCCCAGTGTCAATAGTCTTCTTATGTACTGTCAGGGGCCTTATTCTTATATTCAAATCCAAGTTCCTGTGCGTTGGACACTTCAAAAATACTGAAAGACCTTACCCAGGGCCTTGAAGCCTAAAATAAGAAACCAGCAATATTTCAGTGATCCCTCCACAAGCAGTTTCTTTTTTACACATGACTGTAACTGAGACATGCTTGCCAAAATTATTTTAAGTGAGAATTAGGTGAGATGTTTTCATTCTGTCATTGTTCCTCACTAAAGATGCAGCCCAAATTGAATTTATTAGGAGAGAAGGCTCTAAAATTTTGCCCAGGTATCCACACAACTCAGAAAAGGAAGCTGCTTACTGCATGATTTTCCCCGGGAAGAGCAAGAGCACTTGGTCCAGATGCACAGAGGACACAGGACCAAAGAGCTACGTGGAAGGGACATATAAGTTATAATGCACCCCAGAAAGGTGACTGCAGATGCAAACTTCCTTGCAAAATTTCCGGTCTCCTTCAACAAAAGAAAATTTCACAAGTTGAATTTGCTACTAGGAAGTTGCCAAGTTCATAATGCCTTAGGGTGGCTTGGTACAGACAGTCCTACAAGACTAGCTGAAATTCCTTCCAGGGAAATAAATTCCTAACTTTTTAAAAACAGCTGATCAGTCTTGGCCCCTGATTTATCTTGCAGAGCTGCAGTATGGTAAACTGCCAGCTGCAGGAGAGCAGCATCATGCTGCTGCCAAAGCAGAAGGTAAAGAAGCTGCAGTGAGGAATGACCTGCAGCTTGTATTTAATTCCTTTTTTTTTTTGTTTCTGCACTGGCTTGAAACAGCATTAGGGATCTGAGATGAGTAGGAGAGAAGAGCTGGAGAAAGTATGAAGGATTAAATCCTGGTGAAAGGAGAATGTGCTGGGGTGGAAGTGATGTTTCCACTTCAGACAAAGGGGAAGGATTGGTGGAAGTTTTGTGAAAAAGTGATACATGGCTGCAAATATTTCCAGAGTGGAATAGATATATTTGGTCAGTTCCATAGCTTGCAAAGTATCTTATTTATGTACCTTTTCCCCACAGAAGAGTGAAAAAATTTCACTGTATGTAAAGTTATAGAGGAACAATTTAATAACTGACCCAATAAACCAGCTTCTGCAATTCTGCATCTACCTTTCCTTTCCTACTATAGAAGGAGAGTTTATTCTTTGTGTGTTTGTGGTACTAATTTCTTTTGCAAACTTCCTTGGACAGTGAGGAGGTATCTCAGATGGGTTTGCACTTACAAATGATTCTACATTCAAACTTTCTGAATGGTGTGCTGCATAAAGCCATCTTCCCAGGCCACTTTCTGTCAACGTGGGGCAGACATGAGAAACTCAGCAATCACAAGTATGTGCATGCAGCCCAGTGCACATACTTTATACTTCACACAAATGCTTACGAAATCTGGTTCTCCAATAGGCAAATTTTCATGTTAGCTATTTTATTTTATTATTCCTTCATAAATGAGTTTCTTTCTCTTTATTTCAGTGGGCTTTCATTATTAATTTTTGTAGGAGGGTTAGCTGACTGCAGTTATGTTCTCTTATTAGATCATCTATTCCACCCACTATACCTTACAGGATTAGTCAGGAGAGAGGAGAGCACACACTATTGAATTTTGGGCTTTGAATCTCTCATGTGTAGCTCAGATCACTAAAAGGGCCTCTACAACTTAATTACTCACTAAAATCAAAAGACAAGTGCTGAGCAGTGATGAGATGCATTTTTTTCCCCAAGTCCCCACCAGCAGTCAGCATCTATTCAGAAGTGCTTTATTGGTTCTTTTTCTGGCAGGGAATAAGCTCTATCACATCATTTTAAGGTCCAAAGTACTTTTGCTTGACACCCCCAAATCCCTCATCATTTTAAAGTGAGTAAAAACTTAGTTTGTCTCAGTAAACAAACATCAAACAGCCACCTGCAACCTTCCTTCTATATCCTGCCATAAGTACCTATACACATATAAAACATTTATTTTCAGTTGAACTAAAGTAAAATGTGACACAAGCATTTAGTTTAGGCAGTATATCTGATAGACCTGTAGGTCTGGAAATTTCTAGTAGCCATTCTTAGACATCTGGGCTCCTGTGTCATAAATTATTTCTAGGATACTGAAATGACCAAATTTATACCTGATATGTCCAGTTGTCTCATTGGAATGATGTAAAAGAGGATGCTCTCTTTCTCCCATTTGCAGTCCTGTGGAACATCTCAGAGGAAAAAGGAAGCTACAAGTTCATTGCTGTATCTGTAAGCGTTGGACAAACTTAGCATGATGGGTGGCATTTCCATCCTTACCCCTCACACAAGGTCCATGTAAGCTGGTTGTTTTGCCAGCTCCTTCTTCAAACAAAAATCTTTTCCATGCACAAAACTAATTTGAGCAGTGACCACTATAATGGGGATACAACACTTTCTCCTGGAAATACCAGTCTTGTCTTAACTGCTGAATCTCATAGTCCAACAATAAATAGTCTTCATTCCTGTCTAGTGCAGTGCTAATCTTTTTCTGACCATCAGCAAATTAAACATTTAGCACAGTCCCATGTAAATACTAAACCTCATTTGCTCTTCATAGCCATTGTTACAAACAAATCCTGTTACAAACACATCCTCTATTCTTATTTTCAGTAATTCTTATCTCCCTGCAACTCTACCTCCCTCTGGCAGAGGAACTATGATGCTGCTCAAGCTTCATATGTAACATTGACTCATGGGAATCACAGCTTTACTTCTAGGCATTTAAGAAGATATCATTTCATTTAGCCTTCTAATATTAATTAACTGATATTAACCCCTACCCTTTCCTTGGCAGAGTGCCCCAGTCACCTTACAAACTACATATTCCACACTGACTTGCAGAAGAATGAACTTTCACCCTCAGCTTTTAGGCCACTCTGGATTGAGCAATGAATCACATTAGTGTGGTCTCTACCTCCCACAACCTTACCAGAAAATTCATCTGGAGCTTTTCTTGCCAGAGTGAACTCAATATTTGAAAAATGTTGGGCTCTCAGAATAGATTGCTAGGGGAAGGCTGTTGCCTCTGACCTTGTATTTCTATTTCTTCTAAACTACATTTCTATTTCCAGGTGTTTCTTTTAAAATTTAAGTTTTTGCTCTTCAAAATGTGACAGACTGATTGTAGAGAAGTGAATTTTTTCTGTCCACAGAAGTCCTATCTGTCGAGGCTCATCATCACAAAAGCAAAGAAGATATACCCATGCTGTTCATGAATTGCAGTGCAAAATCTCAAGGGTAAAACATTTCAGTCCCCATAATTCCTTCAGACAGGAGTGTTTGCTTTTTTCCAGGATATCCTCAAAGTGTTTAAGTTGGTATTTTTGTATCAGGATCTAGACTTGCACTCCTACCTTAAAACTGCTTCAGCAGTTTTTAGTTCAGCCAACTGAGAGCTTGTGAAAAGGGTTTACCACCACCTGAATGCAATACATGGCTTTTATTAAAAATTAAAAATTAACTGTCAGAACCATCCTTTTGTTGTTTTGAATCAAGAGGATCCATTTGAATGACCTGACCACGTTCCAGGCTTTGGGGAAACACACTTCAGGATCTTGTTAAGAAGTAGAATACTTGTATAAGAGTCATCTTATACAAGTACAAATCAAAGTTTGAGTTTAATTTTTCTCTCATATAATTATAGCAGACAAACTCCCTCTCTCTCTTTTTTTTTTTTATTATTCACCAGTCAGTCAAGTCCAGACATAGAGTAGCATTTCAGAAAGAACAACTTGTTCTTGGGCACAAAATCTTTTGTGACCTTTACAAACCCTTGTATGGAATGTCTTGTGGATATAGATGTTGCTGCCAGAGTTCATTTTTCTACCTTTGTTCACTTAAGACTGGGACATATTATCTGCAAAATCAAAACCTGCTAACCATACAAATATTTTTATTTGCTTCTTTCTCCAAGGATGCAGTATTTCAGTGAACAACCTCATAAACTTTTAAAGAAAGTTGAATGCAGATGGAGCTTCCACTGCACCACTGTGTGTCATAATGCAGATTCTCAGATGAATGTTACTGCTCTGAGGAGTAAATAAGCAGAATTTTCTGGTCCTCATTATTTCAAACTCAATCATATACCAGGAACATGAAGTTGATCTTAAAATAAGAAAACAAAACAACAAAAAAATTCATAAAGTCCCCACCCCCAAAACAAAAACACCATCACAAATGCACCAAACAAAACACAACATACTAAGAAACAAAATAACACCACAAAAACCCCAACAGAAACTCAACAAAAAAACCTCCATGCCCACCTGTGCCCAAATAAGAGTCCTAAAAATTTATTAAATTAAAAGTACATCTTACACCAACTCTTCCCTACCTTCAGATTTTTTCATAAATACAGAGTGCAGCTCAGGACCATTCTAATGCAAAGTCTTAATGTTAGGAGATCTGCAGCTTGTGAGAATATCTGTTTCTAATTTATCTTGATGAAACTTGTGCCCATATTTCAAATTCCCTATGTTGGAGCAAATATTTGCAACCCTTCCCCCCTCTAATTTATTAGTAGAAGAATAAGTAGGATCAATTGATCTATACACCAGACACATAAACCTCAAGATAAAACTCATGTTTTGTGCCATCTGGTGCCAAAAGAAATTCAGATTTCATTAAACAGAATTGATTATTTTAGAGAAAACCAAATTAATGAAGATTTTTAATGTAAAATGTGTGAATATGAAACAATGTTCATTTTAACAAGCACACTCAATGAACCCATTTAAACCAAAGCTATGTATTAGTTTTCAGCAATATCCTGTAGGAACAAGATTGAACATATAAAGATAAAACAGGTAATTTTGGTTTCTGCTTACCCTAGGGAGCAGGACAATCCTTCACTGACTTCAGCTTACAGTTATTCACTTCTATTACACACCAAAGGAATACATTTTGCCAAACAGGACAGACACAGCAGTCAAGGAAAAGAAAAACCACTGGCAGTCCATATAGACAGAAAACAAACCAGACCTTGCAACAAGGGCTAAAGAGTGCATATCCTTAAAATTGATAAAGACAGTTTTTCTGCAAGGGCCTTGCAAGAAAAGGTGGAAGAAAACAGGTAAGATGCATGAAATTAGCCAGCCTTGCAAAATTTCATCACACCAGACTGAAAAAACATAGAAAGCTGAAGAGATTGCAGCCTTAGTCATACTCTTTGGACTTCAAGGCCAAATTTAACATAAAAATTAAGTTCAGAGATCATCTCAGTCTGTCTTTCAGAAGTACTCCCTTCTACAGTCACACATTAATTAACATCAGTTTCTTATGCAAGTATGGTCAAGCCAGGTTTAAGCAGGTGAATTTTTTTTTTCTTACAGTGTTACTCATGGAACTTAGAAGGTACACTTTACACTTGCACATATGTGTGTATATATATACGTATATATGTATATGTATATTTTCAACTCTGGTCTACATTAACTCCAGCCTCTGCTCTTTCACACAGGAGAGAAAGTTCCAGTAACTAACAACTAGCAAAAGGTCATATGAAAAAAGAGTTAAGTTAAATAACTATTTGAAACTACCCTTTGGCTGTCAAATAGCAATCATTTCATAAGTATGAAGTCAGCTGGACAGCTAGAGGAAGCACTCTCAAGACTCTTTAATCTTAATTCAATTTTCAAATTAGGTTCAATAGGGTCTTAAAATTGTATGAAAAAATTTTCATCTTCCCTTCACCCACAAGGTCAGCAACCCAGATCCTGCCTGGTGATACTGACAAGGGGATGAGAAGTTACGAGATGATCAATTAGGTTATATTTCAGCACTAAAAATATGAAACACATTTCTACACATAACAGAATATAGTGATAAAAATGTCTCCAGATAATGCTGTGAAACAGCTGTTCTGTACTGCTAAGTACCTTCATTAGGAGTTTGGATTTTCACCTCCAAAGCTGATTTGGGAAGGAGCTGAACAGTGATTTGAGAAGCCAGCACAGGTGTCCACATCCAGGTCTTTCCTACTTCTTCCAGTGAGGCAGTGGTCATGGGAAGTCACTTTGGATCTGAAAACTAGGAGAGAGAGATTCACGGAGGGTGCCTGAGGAAGGATACTGAAGTCAGAAGACCTGCAACAGTTAATAGCAGTTGAGACACTGAGATTTCTCCCAGTTTTCAGAGTCCATCCTTTTTCTACTTCTTAAGCATGGAATTTCTCACAGGACAGCAGAGAGAATTAACCTCTCTACTAAAGGCAAATGAATTTCCAGACTAAACAGTCCATGGAAGCAGCGAAGGGAACATTTCTCAAGACAAAAGGAAAGGAGAGAACAGTTCCCCTTCCTGTCACATTCCCCACACCAGGTTTCCCTTTAACTGTGGTGAGAAGCCAGCTCTATAATTCTAATTGTGCTGTAATTGTCTGCTGTGTACATTTAACATGTGCCTGTGCCATAGCAATCAATACCAGTTAACCTCGTTTTCCTTTCCCCCTTCATGTGATAAGTACTGTTTGTTTCCAGTTTGTGTCACCGTTTGTGTTATCTTTGTTGACAGCCCAGCTTGCGAGGGAGTCCCTCCTTAGAGTTATGTTAATCATTTTAGAAGGGAAATACACAGTGCTAATTCCTAAAAACCAGGGAAATGAAACACCACTGTGTACCTGGCTACAGCCCTAAAACTGGAATGACAGAGCTATTTTGTCTGAGTGCAATGGCACTGACCTCTCTCTTGCCATAAAATTACGCAACCATACATCAAAGCAGTGGTTCCACTACTTGAATGTCTAGCAAACAAAACTGGACATTGTATCCTGCAACCTGAATGTCTGCTATATGGACAGCTACACTAAATGTTTGTCTGCTGACAGACCATCTGCAAGACATGTCACTATAAATTGATTTATGGGGGACTGAAGGCAAAATTCTCTGGAGACAGAGAGTAAGTTACACTTGCAATTTCAGATTTTCCTCCTTAACTGCTGCAGTAATACTGAAGATTGGCAAGAAAAAGCAAACACAGATGTTCCCCAGTTTTGGCTAGTGCTTGGTGGTTGGCAGAATACAAATGTCTCAAATCTGCCTTTGGCCATGAGAACTCTGAGTCCTTGTCTAAGTTTTAAAGGTGATTCCAATAAAACTTCCACTCTAACAAAGTGTTTTTCCAAATTGTTCTTACATGGAGAAATAAGCTGAAACATTGAAAGAACAAACACAAAGTGGTCTGTATAATTTTTTTTATGTTTAAATGAAGCAGTGACAATTTCCAAATTTTTATCTACAAAGCATAGCATTTAAAATGTCTTTTAAAGTCTCCCATAAATAATATAGATTGCATAAATTATTATTTACCAGTGAAAGCAAAAGTTTTTCTCCAAAATAAACAGTGACCTAATACTATATTACATACTTTGGTATGCCTGTTTTCCACAGGATAGAAGTACTGAAATAGTAAAAGGCTCTACTCAAGATAGTCCTTGTTAAAAACTGAAGAAGTTTATAAACATCTATTTCCAGTTAATGGAGTTTGAAAAGTTTAAGACAAGGCATCTAGCCTCCTAAATATTTTTTTAAATCAAAGCTCTGAACCATGACAGGTAAAAGCATTCAAGAGTATAAGCTATATTAAAAAAACCCAAACAGCCGAAGTCAGTGGGAAAAATATTAAGGCTGTGTGACATCCCATATATGACAGCTTAGTAGCATTTCAGGGGTATAACAAATACAGCAAAGTTTTCTCCAGAACATTAATCCTTGGCCATACTAGCTCAAAAATAAAATGACTTATTTGATATTGATACCTACAGAAAAAACTTACAGCCTTTTCCTCCTGTCATAAACATTACACATCCTCCTTACAGGAATATCCTTAACAGCCTCATCCTCTCAAGTACCACTTCAGAAAAAAAAAAAATTGCCATAGGGTTGGAATATAGCCTGTGTTATCCATCCATGCAACTCCTACTTCTGGCATTAATGTTCATGGGAACTAGCAGAAAATAACAGTAATAGAAGCCCATGAATGTGAGAACATATAATACATTTTTTTCTGTTCTGTCTTTTTGATCCCTTTGCTGCTTAAATTTTTGTGGTAATATACTGTTTTCCTGTCTTAGGAGAATGACATGACAATCCTTTTAGTGTATTTCTTCATTCTCACACAAAACTAGCTTAACAGGTTAGCTAACTGTACAAAACCTAACTCAGAGATAAAAATGGAGAAGGTGAGGAGGAATACTTTTCCCTAAATAGTTGAGCTCAAAATAAAGTCTTCAATAGCTCTTCTCTACAGTGAAATAGGCACCTTCATAGATTTGTGTACTTCCTTGTTCAACATGAAGCTAGAAACACACTGACAAAACCATAATGGTTTTGCCACACTTACAAGATCTATATGCTCCAACTAAAACAAAGAATTTTGTAGGGAAAGTATCAAAGTATTTACATTAATTACATTCACATTACATTTACATTAATTACATTCACTGCTACTGCCAGAAACTGTAACTTCACAGTTACTGCCAGAAACTGTAACTTCAAAATTGTTAAATAGAATTTAGTAAGAGAAACAAAAGCCGGTACAGCCAATTCAGAAATGAGCAAGCACTCCAACTGACTCTTTAAAATACTAAGTCATAAACCTTCAGAAATAAAAGATAATTGAACAGATACCATGTAGGAATGGTTGCAGGCTATGAATGGCTGCAGGAAGCAAAAAAAAGTCTTTGTGAAAAACACTGCACGGGTAAAGCCAGTACTGCAGATACAGCCAGGCTTAATTAAACACATCAAAGGCTAAAACATTTTGAGGACAAGGTTAGTGTTAAATGCATGATTCTTGTGGGAAGCTGTGGGTGACAAAATCCAGATGGCAACAAATCATGACTGTAAGAGAAAAGGGACTTCATACATTTATCATTTTGATCATTACCACTGTTACTATTTTTGGTAATAAGCAGCATCTTTAAAAGTGAGCAACATTAGGCTGAGATACATGCACAGTAGACCACTACCCCTACAGCCCTAAGAGCACATCACTTTTCAGCCTTCAAGACAGACATGGTGCAAAACAGGTGGCCTCTTGTGCAATGTGCTATCAGCACTACTGACTTCCATTTAGGTCAGGCTTTTAGAAGTGGTCAAAATTCTTAAAAAGGTTAAAAATTTATTTCAGGCTGCTTCTATTGATAGGCTTTCTTGGGCAGAACCCACTGGAGGGTTTCTCCCAAGGTGCTTCCCTCAGAGCCAGTCTCTCTGGAGGTTGTTGCCCAAATTCAGAATTCCCACAGAAAAACCCCATGGATGACTGCTAAGGAGCTTCTTGGTTTCAGCTTTGTGCCAGACCTGCTGCTGTAATCACCAACTCACGTTATTCCTAGCTCTATTCCTGACCAACCAAAATTGCCAGTTTCAGGTATTAAACCTAAAATCTCAGTGTTACAAAATTGCTTCAGAGAGAGTTGTCATCAACTCAGAGGGAGCTAAGTGAGGGCAGAGAGGCACCCTAGTCACCACACAGACTTCTCCTGGAGGATGTGGGCTGTATAGTTAATTCATCACACAGAAAGCAAGAGGGTAATTAAGATGTCTCACATAAAGAGCAGTTGAGAACATTAGACCAGGCTATGATTCCCTGTCTCTGTCCTGACACACCAATGCTATTTTGTATCCTCTCATCACTAACCAAGTGCTAAAACCTCCCAGCCTTTTCTTTGCCTATAACTAATCATTACTGGCAAGTGGCCACAAAGTTAAAAACATCCAGTGGTAGTGTTCCATGTAGTATTCAGAAAGAAAACCTTCTTAAAAAATTGTATGATGAAACACCAGGATACAGAGAATAAGGATCACATTTTTGACTCTGGGATCCATACTATCATTTCACAATACCACATTACTGCATTGTATGTATTACTGTATATACCTGCACATGTTTTTAAAATTTGCAGGTCCAGATCTGGACACAGAAACTACAACCCTTCAAAGAAGGACAGCAAGAAGAAAAGCTTTCTTCCAAACACTCAAAGTAACTTACTTGAACCTTTCATTTCTTTTTCATGTATTAGCATTTTCAGAGTAGGGCACAAAATGTGCCTTGATTTTGAAGGGCTTGCTTATCTCTGATGTGTGTGGCTTTTTATATGGAAATCAGACAGTATTTCTTCCCTTGAGCAAACCCCATGTTCAGTTTATACAAAAATCTAGATTTACATGCCTAGAAGAAATATTATGCCCCATTTATTTTCAAGCTCATTTTGGAGTACAATCCAAACTCTGGTTATAAAGAGACTGACCCACAACCACTTACCATTTGTCCAAATTTACCCAGCTTTGGCAAACCTTCTTTGCTTTCTGTTCCAGGATTTCTGCATGTTGTTTGGACAGAAGTTCACTCAAAAGGTTGCTACAAATCAGCAGTGCACAGCTGGTGTTTTTCATGGGTTTTCTATACAAAACCTGGAATTCCCTAAGTTTTTGGCTTTCCACACATTGTGAAGATACAATGCTGACTTAACAGCCCAGAATTTCCCAAACCATTCACTTCTGTGAGAAGAATGAATAAGCAGTAGCACATCTGGACAAACTAGCAGCATCTATGCCAAAATTCACAGCATTTACATTTGCTTAGCACCTAAACTTTGACCACAACGTCCTGGTCCAAAAGAGCATTAGATCTGAGAATGTGCTAGTTCAAGCCACCCACTGGTAGCCTTTCAGAAACATATAAAACATTCAGATCAGCTTTCTGTAATATGAATATTTAATCCTAGAACCATTAAATTCAGCAGCAAAATTTTAGCTGCTTTCTATGGTATTGAATGGAAATAGTCTGAAGTAAATGGAAATTTTCTACTTACTCCAAGGTGGCATCTAATACAATAGCTGACAGAGACTATTAATATAATGCTAAGTTTCTCACCTTTAGGCTCAGTCTTTGACACAAACAAAGACTACTAGTTCTCACACAGCATTTTTAGCATCAGTTAAATATAATCCAGAACAAGGAGAGTCCTGGGCTAGACTGGGGTAGGTGGTATGGATATCTGTCAGGAGCCTGTTTTGTCAGACTTAAAAAGAGAAGACTTGAGGAGTCCTTGCCTACAGCTGTCGGATGGGAGAGAGTAGAGAAATGGTCAGTGGGTACAGGAGAAGCAGTAGACACAAGCTGCAACTTAGGAAACTTCCATTAAAAAAATATTTTGTCAGAGTGGTCAAACACTTTGCCTCTGCAGTGTTCAACACTTCATGTTCCGACTTTACGTCTCACTGTAAAACCTTATGCATGCTATGATTTTCATGTTTGTATTTGCAATTCTTGCTCTGGGTAAAACTTAGAAGGCAGTGCTACACTCAGAAAATATTTTTTTAAGATGCTATATGTGTATTTTTGCCAAGGACATCTGAAATCTTATAAGCTATTTATTTTTTCAGAAGTGTCTGATCCTTTCATTTATTCCCCACCTGAAATCATCCTGAGGTGCATGATCATTCCTGCAGGAACCAATTGATTTCACAGATTATTCTTTCAGTTGAGAAATAAACATGAGATGATGAAACCTGCAGGGAAGAAAGCATTCTTGAAAACTTTCCCGTCTCTCAATCTAAAAAAACAGAACAGCAGGGAAACTATATATGTAACAGTTTCCAAACTTTTTTTCCTGAGAAACAAGTAGACAAATGATAGTCCTAATTCAGCAAAGTAACGAGGTATCTGGACAATCTATGAATCATGAGTGTTGGCTAAGAAGATGCCTCTCTGAATTTAAGCCAATGTTGAGTTACATTGTGTCCTCTCCTTTTCTCATTTTCCTTGACCAAAGGACTCCTTCCTATGTGGCAGATAGACCAGAAGAGCTAAGGATGCTTCACAGGTACCAGCAACTGGTGAGTGCCAATCACAAGTGGAGTGTTAGTTTAACTCCAAGAAGCTCTGCCCTCCCTCACAGCAGCTGAGTTAGGCCAGTTCTAACATCTCCAGAATGCCATTTAACCTAACACTCTATGGGAATAAATTTGGATTTTAGCCCTCTCTACGCATCTGCATCAAGTAATGGAGGCAGCTGAGGCAGTCTCTTCCAGTATTACATCCCTTCTCTAGTTCTTCTGCTTCCCATAGTAAGATACCACACTCTCTTATTAGATAAAATCCTGCTCATTACACTGACTGAATCAGAAATACAAAGAGCAGGTGCTTCGTAGTGACAGCCAAATGCAATGGCTCTGAATCTTCAATGTGCCACTTTCATACAAGGTCAATTGCACCTATAATTAATTTATACAAGCTGAACCCTCAGCTGCTACCTTACACAGCCTTACAAATGCACAGGCTGCACAAAACTGTATTGGTAATTAATTTGTCAAGCAAATGCTAGGGAAGAACAACACTGGTAATTTATACCATAGATATTCAAATGAAACATCTCGCCTGAGTAATTTAACGTCAGAAAGTAGGAGAGCCGCAAAGCAGAACAAAGAATTGGAGTCTCCCACCAGCTATTTCTTGAAGGGACATTACTGTAATATGTTATGAGCCAATTTCAGATACAGAAGAAACACATGCTTCTTCACTGAACTATCCTGGACAGGTTTTGGCATTAAAAATGGTTGTGAAATTAGAGATGCACATCCTATGAACAGTGACTAGGATGACAGAGGACGATAAACATCAACCAGAAAAGATTGGATGGAAGACACTCTGTGTTATTCTGAGAAAGTATGGGTTAGCTATTGAAAATATATGTTGCATTCTAGTTCTAAGGAAAAAAAAATTAAAAAAAAAAAGCAAAACTGACCCCACACCATTTCTTCTTATTCTACCACTCTTAGTATATTGTCTTAAGTATTGGGATCCTCATCATTTATTACCAACAGTCCTCTCCAATGATAACACTAGTGATTGTAGTTGTTGTAGTGTTACTTTTTGTGTATATGAAATAGAATTTCACTTAAAAAAAACCCAAAAAAACAAAAAACTTGGGGTGATACTGCAGTGCTTTGCCAGGATATCCTGAATTCACTAGACACCAGGAAAACCAAAAGTGGGATTCCCTGGCTTTGTGACTATGTGCTGGACTTCACTGTAGAATGGAATGACTTAGTATTGGAGATGCTTGTAGTGCTAGAGGACTGTGTCTGAAACACCCAGAAGCTTCAGTTTCAACTTGGTCAGCACTTCATCCCTGCTGCAGCAACTTTGGGAGCCTTGGTGAGTATTGTAGAATTTCTAATCTTGAATAAAAACCTATCTCAAATCCTGTTCCAGAGTTCCACCTTCCTAAATGACTTCCTCAAATCTTCTACTGACAGAGATAGAAGGTCTGGACCAGATGACTTAAAGAAACTAAAACGTCTCAGTCCAGAGTCCCACACCATATTTCTTGGTTTCTATTGCCAGGAAAATTCTCACGTCATCAGTCAAGAAGAAGGGGAAAGGAAGGAATTCTTCCTGGTGGCAGAAGTTAGGTAAAGCATTTCAAATCTTGTTGACAAGAGAATATTCTGTAATTTAAACTGTAAGAAATGTATTTTTAGATGTATTCACAACAGATGATGGGGAAAACTACACTTCTATGTAAAAATAATTAATATGCAGTAGAAAAGAGCCCCTTAATTTTCAGGGAGTATTGCCAGTTAGGATATTACAGCTGTCTGAAACAGGCATCCTTAGCACCAAGATGATCCATTTTCCTGACTTGTGTGTCTTAGAATGATTTAGTGGGATAAACAAGGGTACATCTAAAGAAGCAATAGTAGAGCAAGCAAAACTACACAAAAAAAATATGGCCTTAGCTGTCTGTCTGGTTATGAAACCATGAAGAGAAGTAGGTCCTGTGGGGAAAATATGAAAGCAAAGAAGGATAATTTGGAAATTGCATGACCACTGTTAAAACCTCTTTCTCTGAGCAAAATTTGTTGCTAGTCTTGAAAAAAGATGTGTTACTATAGGTCTGATTGTGGGATTTGCCCCTTGATTTTTTACACAGGCCATTTGACAATAAGGCATATCACTACTAGATTTTAATCCAGCTGTTTTTTACTCTCAGCAATATTTCTGAAATATATCCTGCTGAACAGAACATGATAAAACAAATGAAAGGTGGGATGTAGAAGCAAGAGGAATATTTAAAAAGAGGCAGGTAGGAAATATGATTAATGTAGCGTTGAAAAGTATTTGAAAAAAGTGAGAGAAAATGAGGGGAGCTCTGCATATAACTTTTGCAAAAGCACAATTAGTGGATCTCCTATGTGATAAAAATATCACTGTTCACAGACACTCCAGGTGTACTTCGGCCATACAAAAGAGAACAAAAAAGTTGTATCTCAAGCAGTGTGGAGATAATATATGTAAAAGTCAAAGACAACAAACATAAATCCCACAAGATCATCTGGAAACAGTCAGGAACTGCTCAGGGGGATTAAACTATCATTGTTTAGAGGGTACAAATTAATTCAGTCACCCAGTTTTACAGTCAAGATAACCAAGCTAAAAAATATAGGATGGATGAGATGTAATCATGAGTAACTCATCCAGAGTATTATACAATAACTATAAAGCAGTGGACATATCTCATTATTGAAATGTCACTCAACTTTTTGACCTCTCTCTGGTGCCATCAAAGGATTGAAAACAAGTCATGTTCCCAGCAAGTGAAAATATAGGTAGCTTTAAAAGGGAAAAATGTGGCAGAAAGGACATACCAGCTTTCACAACACAGGCTTTATAATGGGAGAGAGAACTGAGAGCCAGAACGGTGGGCTTTGAAATCCCACCTTTTTTTATTCATCTCCTGGGAATCAGTGAACAAATCACCTCTTCTCTTGCCTTCATTTTCTTGTGAAGAAACTGGAACGGATGCATGTGTGATGGGAATTTGACAATCCTGAGGTGCTCATCACTTAAAAAGCTTTTTAAAATGTAATATGGCAATGTTGGAGAAGTGCTGCAATTGTACCCCCTTCTGAGTTTCTATTCACAGGTGTATGAGGGCGAGGGCCAACCTGGTTTTTTTTAATTAAAATTGTATTTACTTAAAACCTGGATTAATTTTTTCTGCTCTCAAGAGAGAAAGTTTGAGTTAGTAGCTGTTGGGAAGCTTGAAAATATGTATCAGTGGCCATAAAACCCAGCTCCATGTCCATAACACTATCACCTGATGAGAAATGCAGTGTAGGGACTCCAATTTACCAGCTGACTAATGCTTCACACCAAGGACAAATAGCGTATTACAGTTCACTAGGAAAGGAGACCATTTCTATAGTACAGTAATCTCCACATGTTAATTTTTAGTTTGATGGTTTTCAGCTGGAAAAGAATATGCTAATAGAATCAATAAACAAAGAGAAAAAACTTTGAAACAATGATGAATACAGATAAAACAGCTCAGTGAAACAGAGATATTTCCAGATGTCAGCCAAGCATGAGCTAGGAAGCATTGCAGTGCCTTTTCTGAATGCAAAAAAAAGAAGCAAAAGCTCAGAAATAGACTCTAAAGTTGTACTTAGGGAAAAAACCACAGTATTAGTTAGGAGTAAGGATTGTGAGGTTGAAGCAGACAAATCTGCGTTGTCTCAGCTCATTTACATTTACTAAATACCTTTTTTTTTGACACATTGGCCAAAAGTGTTGATTGTCTTGCTTTAAAAAAGGACTGTGGTCTGTCATGGATGTCACCTTTTCTGGGTGCTGTACTTCATTATTTGTCTGGGTACCTTAATTTCACACTTTTTTGCTAAGATTTTAAAAAATCTTCAGGAATTGTCATTATTCTGGCTGAGTTTCCCTGAGCACTTGCATTCCCACTTGGAGATTAACAATAAAAATTCCCTCAGCTCCCTCTGGGTTCTCATCAAATGTTGCCTGAAAATACCAAAGTGCTATTCCATCCATTCTTTCTGCCCTCAAGTTATCAACCAATATTGCTGACCAGAAATAGCCCCACAGATGCCATGATACGAGAATTTATATTCCAAGGCTGAGAAAGAGCAATGGCACAGCGCCTGTTGTGGTTCAGTGCAGTGGTTGAATAACAGTTAGCTTCATTCCATGTGCTTCAAACCTTACCTGTTGAGTGCATCAGCAGTGAAACTGAAGGCATGAACCAGAAGTGTCATTGCATTAGATTGTAAAACACAGAGCATGCCAAGAGTAGTAAAACAGAAGAGAGGACCCGCTCCTTAATTTTTTTTTTTTCACCAGAAAACTAGAGATTGGCCATGTAATGCCATTTAGCTGTACAAAGTAAGCTCCTGATTCAATCTTATTAGACCACTTTGGCTTGCAGAGTTACTGTACAGGCAATTCCACATTTCAGAGTATGAAATGGAAAGCTGGCAATGCAAAAGTTGCAAAGGTGGGTAATTTTGTATTCAATGGATTTCAAAAGAGGGATGGTTTGAGGAACAGCAGCTTGGATGTTTATCCCAATATTGTGTAATTTTTGTTACATAAACACAACTTTGTTGCTTTCAGCCACAATTCAGAGCTGATGTGAAAAGTGCGTAGGTCTTGGTGTGGATAAAAGACCCGTGTAAGTGTCCAGCAGACAACCACTGATGTTACTTTGTTTATCTTTGGAAACGGCACATTTCATTTTGCTAGAACATTTGTCTGAAAAGCAATCACAGGTTAAGCTGGTATTTTGAGATGTGAATTGTACTAACACAGAAGAGGCTACAAAAAGCTGAAAATTACTACAGAGGTGCTGTGAAAAACATGAGATTGTTGGATGGGTCCCATTTGACACAAGGAAAAGTGGTCATGTACAGTGTGAAATCACTAAGGCTACAATTGCAAGGACTTCAGAAAGGGGCAGCACTTCAGAGAGATTCGTACTTTCTCATTCTTGCTAGGGTTTTTGTTTGGGTGGTTTGGGTTTTTTTTTTTGGTGGGGTTATTTTGTGAAAAGAAGGAGGGTTGAGTAGTTTGCCATATGGAAGGCTGCTCTTACTTCAGAACAGCAGGCAACAGCAATTTCTATAGTGCTACGACCTGTCAGATGCTCTGCCATAGCCAGGAAGGACCCTATCCTTGAAAAGTAAAGAAAAAACTTAGAAAAGAAACACTAGTTCAATTATAGGACCAACATAAAGCAGTTTTCAAAATATTATTGACAAGTGGACTTTTCAATCTGGCATGCAGGGATTAAAAAAAAAAAGTCATCCTAGTAGTAGTTTTCCAATCAAATACTGCCCTACCAGAGAATGTGGTTCTTCACTGTCTCCTCCCTCACAGTTTGTCTCATACCAGACATTTCCATTTCCTGCACTGCAACACAGTTTTCATGATGCAGCTCTGTGTAAGAAATTAAAAACATTCAACCAAATAATCACTGTTACATATTATACTACAAGTATGTACTTCTGCTGTCCTCTTCAAGTTTACCCTAGATGTATTTCTATTTTATGCTGGCAAATTCAAAGGAAGATTTTCTCCCAGAGTAACCCTCATCATTTATATGCAGCATACATTATGGAAAAAACTGAAATCCTAATATTTTCCTCTAAAAATCATGAAAAGAAGAAGACGGTTTGGATCAAATAGTAGCACAATATATAATTTATTCAAATTACTTTAATCACTGAGGTCCATATATAATCTTTTATAAATTTGTACAGAATATTTCATGCAATTTAAACACTGACAGGAAATCTATGCTTGTTTGCTCTTCTTTTCATTATTTGAATGTTAATACTGGAAAATAATTCTAAAAACATGAACATTTTGTTGACTTTGCAGTATTTTTTTCAATATTGCGAAGAGGAGACAACTACATGTAATTTAGAGTGTAAAAGACCAAAAGGGTAAAATCAGATGAACCAGACTAGATCTTTTTGTTAATGGGTTGCATTTGTTTGCTCCTTAGGGCAGGAAATACACCTGCTTTCATAATTGTATGTGTCCAGTGAAGATATTCTAGGCTTAAATATACCTTTGAGGCAGTACAGCAGAATATGCATGCTTTTTCAGAACTTGAAAATTAGTTCACTGAATTATGCATTGGCTAATTAACTTGCGATTCTTAAAAAATACATAAGAATAGAATAGAAATTTTTGTATTGCACATGGTAATCATCAAAAAGAGAGAGCTTCATGTTTGATCTTGCACAGCCCTACTTTCACTGAAATTCAAGAGCAACACAAATCTGACCTGGCTTTGTTTACCCAGGAAGAGAACATTATAGGCAAACTGATCTTCTCTGGGTGAGAAACCCAGCAGAAAGAAATATGTTTTACAGATCAGAGAGGTCAGGATCTGAAGCAAGTAATCATCACAGGTTTCTGATGCAAAACTATTGACACAGGAAAACTATAAAACACAGCAAAACTATTTACAATTTCTTGCAAGGCAGGTCACTGAAACTTTTGGAGACCAATGGTCTGGATGCATGTGTGTATGTGTGTGTGGGCATGCACAGCACATGTATATAGACATCACAGCTGGCTCACAGATGGGATTAGAAATACACACTGAGAAAGAGACACAGTACAACAAATGCACTGTTTGCTACAGCAAGTATTTTTCTTTCTCCATTCCATGACATTAGTTATCTGAAGAAGGTCCTTGTTTTTTTTCTAGGAAAGACTGCTGTCACCAACAGCAAAGTAGCCAAAAAACAGTGGCTTTTTTGGGTCAGTTTAATTTTACTACCAACTGTAAATAGAAACACTTTTAGACTAGTTTTGTCAGATGGATCTAACATTATTTTAAAATTAGTGAAAGGATTAGTAACAGAGATCAGACAAACTGTAAGATGGAACAGTTGATTTATGAGTTACCCTCTCATCTAGCTTTTGTTAACAATTCCTTCACTGATATAAAGAGGAAGATCTCAAGCACTGCACAAACTCCTTGTATGCAGCAATTTTATAGCACACAAATCCCACCTGCTCCATCTCAGTATCCAATCCAAGTTTATAGCTGTCTTCACAGACAAATTGATACTTTACAGAAATTCATACCTCAAGGGCTGTGATTTTTTTGTCATTTAGTTGGAGTTTTTCCTAGGAAAATGGAGTTACAGGAACCCAGTATTTTGTTAAACAGCTGTTATGATTTCCATTTAATAGAGCCAGTCTAACCAAAATACACTCTTAGCCATTAATCTGGCCAGAGCGTTATGAAGACCAAATGTGCTTGAAATGACCTTTCCTTTGCTTAAGTACTTGGCTATTACAATAGCCATTTATTTAACAATCTTTCTCTCCTGTGTAGATGGTACAGCTTTCCCCAGCTTCACAGTTGGAGATGTCACAGTTTCCATTGTACTTTCACACTGTTGATGTGACTGACATTTCTTCATGCAGCAGGACTATGTTCACATGGATGAAATGCTTTGGTCCTCAGGAATCAATATATTTATTAGCAACAAGACATCCCAGGTCAAAACTTCACCTTTTAATCAACAGCAATGAACATAAATGGTGAGAGTTTGTTCAAATATTTGACTATGTGAAGAAACAAACCAACAAAGCTTCTGGCACAAAGAGTGCTGAGAAACAGCTGCATATTTGCTCTACTTTTCCCCCCAGCAAAGTGTATGATCCTAAGAATGAAGCTATTCTCCCTTCTCTCTGAAATACTCTCAGAACTCTCAAGTCTCTGAGATATGCGTCTTTTGGCTCTTTGCCATAGGAAAATCTCAGTCTATGGCTCATAGCGACTGGGAGTTTGGCCATCTCTTTTCTTACCTTACCTGTAGGAGGGCAGCAACAATCTCTGCCCACAGCTGACCAAAAAGGAAGGGGAAATTCTGTTATCCAATGCACAAAACAGGCAAGTCAAAATGGATTGAAAGTACATTGCCATACTTCCATCACACTTCTGCAATGTTCCACTGATATAATTCCATAGTAATGTAATTTACTTTACAGAATCTATCTGGAGCCATTACAGAACACAGGTATGTTCCAGAACATTGTGATTGTCTCATGGGTTTAGAGATGGGTGGCAACTCAATTAGAAACCCATAATGATCTCTGCCGATGGTATCTCCTCCCATTTTCTTAAAGGGAAATAATATACACCATTTCCCAAACTGCACTTCCTTGCAATTTACCCAAAATGTCTAAGATTGTTATTATCAAAACCTGATGTGTGATACAGTGACTTTAATAAAATACAGATTTTCTTGAATGGTTTAGACATAATTCAAAGTCACAGCAAGACTTTCAAAGTTTTGTTTCCAGGAAAGTAAAATTTAAACAGCAGGGGGGAGATTTAAATATTTGTAGCTTTGCAAGGCGATAATGAAGGGGAAAAAAGTAATGAAACATCTTGGAAGTAATTTTCTTGGAGCATTATTGACAGGAGGTGGTGAAAGTGCTATGAAATCTGCCAGAAATTACAAGCCTACCAATAAACAAATGTTAGTTGCTTGAAAAAGAGTAAGTAAGTAAGGATCAGAGCTATGTAGCAAAAGATAAAGACAAGAAAATAGAATATGGTAGTGTATGAGAAAAAAATTCCATTGCAGCCATGATTTTTCAACAACAACCAAAATTTAACCTGAAACCAAACCAGCTCCTTAAAATGGTTTAGCCAAAACAGGAGGCACAAGAGAGGCTGCTAACTTGACTTGGACAGGTCTGTCCAAGTGCAAGCACAGAAACTACGCCTGCTGTAGACTTAAGGACGCTTCTTCATTCCTATTCTCAGCATGAAAAGAACCCAGCTATATTAGCAGCCCAGCAGTTAATGTATATATACATACATAGTTAGGAAATGAATAAAACTACCATATTTACTTTTACCTTTCCAAGGTGAGCAGATGCTGAAATGTACATCAAACTTCTCCCTTTTTCTTTTCTTCGCCTACCAAACAACTTTTGGCAAATGGTTCCACGCAAATACATTAGTCTGAATGGTTGAAAACTGTTTCCTCGCATCTGCTGAAAAAACCATCTTAACAGAGAAGGCAGCATTGCTTAACAGAGAAGGCAGTATGCTGGCTCCAGCATACTGGAGCTTTCTTTGTATGTTTCTAGATGAAAATGCTTTTTTTTAAAACGTCATACAAATAGGAAATTACAGCTTCAATCACTGAAGTAGTGCAAAGTTTTATACAACTATAAAGCAGGATGCCATAGAGGTAAAAGTTCTTTTTAAAAGGAAGTGTTTTCAGCCAGCTGATAAAGTTCTAATCTTCAGCTCACTATCTGAAAGTCATTGCTATGAACCAAATGAGTTCAAATTAAAAATAAAACATGGAGAGATGTGAAAGCTATGTCGTCTTTGAATACCATCAATAATAAAGCATACAGAATTTCTCTTTGACATTAAGTAAAACCAAGAACTGAAGGGCATAGAGCAGAAAAAAACCCCAACAATCTGTGTGAAAAGAGGAAGAGAAGAAGCTACATTACCCCAGCTTGATCCTTGTGACCAATCAAATTCTCTCATTTTGTAAAATAAATCCAAAAGCCTCTCTCTCTTGCCAAATGCCTATAACACAGATGAAAATATACAAAGAGAAAATTATTTAAGAGTTAATAACACAAGTATATAAAAATCACTGCATTGTTTTTTCACCACTTCTCACAGTGCTGAAAGAAGAACCAGACGCTGACTTAAACAAACTCTTAACTTCTGGTGGGTACATATATATTGCCAGCTACCCTGAATATAGGAGTGAAAAATGATTGAAATTAAGCTTTATTTAAATTTGGAAATGTGGCCTTCTATTCTCAATGTCTGATTGCAGTAATGCTGTTCTGCATTTCTCAACACATTATGGGATTTCCAATGACTCTCACAAAAGTGTCCATCAGGAACCTACTGCAGCTACAGCGGCCCAAAGTACAATGAACAGAAGAGAGTTTAACACTAGATGGCAATATGCTTTTGCAAAATATTTATCTGAGATGCCTGTAGATAATGGCAAATATTCTTCAAGCTATTGTACTATTTCTTGGTTCTCATGTATGTTTAGACATACAGTTTTTCTTTGGTTTGCACTAAAATAAACTCTCATTTCATGCTATTGTATTTTTCTCCTTGTTTGCTTTAAATTAAGTTTAGACAATACTCTGATCCAGACAGAAGAGATTTGCAGTTTAACTGAAGATATGTTACAGATTATTCACTATTTAGTGTGTGTGGAAAACGTGAGGAATCACATGTGGAATGTTGACTCTCCTGCTTGGCAAACTGTGAATCAAAAGGAAGTTTTTTTTGTGGGCTACCATCTTCCTTCTACTGACGTAAATCAGAACATGAACCTAACTGTATCTTTTAAACTCAGGATTCCTCTGGGTAGCATTTTTTCCCATTACCTGAAGCATCAAGCTTGCTTATCCACTTTTTGCTCTCACCTAATCAAACAGCTTTCTCCAAAGCCCAAGCCTGTTACACTGTTGGAATAGCCTGGATTGTGCTACAGATGTCCAATGTACTTTGGGTTAAAAAATCAAAGCATTCTGTACTTTGTGAAGGGCTTTTCCCAATTCCTTGGAAAGCTCAACATGTTACAAATCAAACCAATAAACCTACACTTTGAGAAACTAAACCCACATTATAATTATCAACTAAGCTGCTAAATAATGAGTAGCTTGGTTGTTTCCAAGAATTATCGGTATTTGAAGGTAACATTAATCTCAGTCTCAGCAGTGGCAGCAGCTCAGAAAGGCCTTGGTCAATTCCCTGCATGATTTTAGGTGCATCTTCTTTTTAATGGCACTTCTTTTTCTATAAAATTGGGTTCCTTGAAGCTATTGCCACTCCCACACAAAACTTATTCTCCCCTCCCTATCCCAAAACAAAACAACAAGGGTGATTGCCAGTACCATTTTGTCTGTTCTCCATTTTAGCTATTGCCCCCTGGATAGTTTGTCCCGTATTTCTGCAAAAGGCAATTTTATGCCTTTTGTGCTCTTTATGGATGTGTCTGTGAAGACAAATATGGACAACACAAGACTATAGTAGTTAAGAAAATGGGACATTTTTCGAGGTACTTTGCTGACACTGGTTGAGATACCTGACAGAGCAAACTCATTGCTACTTCTAAATAAAAGGAAAGTTTCAAAATTTTTATAACCCTGATATGCAATATTTATTTTAGTTTGATGTAAAGTGAGAGAAACTGGACATATGACTTAAAGGAAAAATATACAGTTTGTTTCTAACAGCCATATTGACAGTCAATGCAAATTTCCTTGGAAATGCCAAGTAGAGCTTTGAAACACACCACCACCAGCCAGACTAGGCAGTATTAATAAACACATTGTAGTGACATAAAAGCAGAGTCATCCATCCAGTTCTGACAGTTTCATTCAGAAAACGTTTGTGGCAATATTTAAATAAGTCACCAGCATCTCAAGAAAACATCTGATTGAAAAAGATTTGAAATGTGCCGTGAAAGCATGCCTATGTCCTAGCATAAAATGCTT
This sequence comes from Leptocoma aspasia, assembly GCA_013399835.1. Classification (NCBI taxonomy): domain Eukaryota; kingdom Metazoa; phylum Chordata; class Aves; order Passeriformes; family Nectariniidae; genus Leptocoma; species Leptocoma aspasia. The sequence goes on from VXAX01003261.1 coordinate 205,895, forward strand.
TACTGATTTAAATGAAGAAGAGCAAATATAACCAAAACCTCCAAGAATCCCAAGACCCTGAAAGACGATAACAGTACAAAAACAGAACAGAAAGGAGGAGGGGGAGGAATTAGCTCTGAAGGAACAGCTAATTTATTAATTCTTCACTACTAATTCAGGATTTAAGTACCAAAAAATAAATCACTCACAGGGGTCAATGACACTGATTACCAGAAAGATACAATATTTATGAGAAATTGTTGGCTTATATTTTAGCTCAGCTGGTATTTTTATAAAGGACTTTTTGTTTTTTTATTCCAACATAAATAAAAAAGTTATTGAGAGAACATTTCTTCCCTCCCACATATTTGCATTTCAAATCTTGAAGCATTGTGCTAGGGCATGATCAGAATCATTCCAGCTGAGCAGAACAATTGCTTTAATCATAGTTATTGTAGCCTATCTCAAAGTTAAATATAGTTATTAAAATTTAAAGAAAGCAGCAACCCAAACCCCTCAGGTATTCTAAGGGGCACAAGGACAATAGCTTGATGCTTGATTACACACAGGGAGGTTGTTTGGACTGATGTCAGCACCTGCATGAAACACTTGTGCTTTATGCCCAAGCTAGACAGCTGTGGCGATGGCTGGCTGGAAGAAAATGTTCTTTCAGTACAAGTAATACTTCATCTCTCATTGTCAAAACAACATGATCCTGCTGGTCTGTACAACTCATTAGCAAGTCTAAACAACTAGATAGTGTCAGTGGTGTAAAGACTTCCATCTCCTAGCCATTTGCTACAACCCTTAATTCTTCCCTACAGTGGCAGTCTGGTTATGGGATACAGCCATCCGTCACACTCAAGCAAGGTTACTTGAATTTGTTCACAGAATTTGGCGAAAAAAAAAAAAAGAATGACGGAATTTTGCACTGCACAAAATTCAGGTTTGTGACTCACTGATGGCCCTAGACCAAAACAAGCACCACCACTCTGTGGAATACTGCCGGGTAAACCCCTTTGTTCTGATATTATAATAAACATCTGTTAAAACACAACTACCAAACTGCATCTTAACTGGCAACTACTCCATGTCAGTCTATCTTATGACCAAAAGTTGATGAGTCATACAGAACTGGAGAGAAAGTGCCCACATTTGAGAGGAGGGAGTTTTACAGTCCAGCAAAACTCCACATGAAGGTGCTGAGAACATCATCAGTGGAAGAAGAGCTAAAGGAAAATACATCTGGAATAAGTTCACCAGCTTCTAAACAGTTATTCTATATTTGCATGAGTGTAATGGAGAAGAAGCTGGCCACTGTGCAAAAAAAGTACTTTGTCTCAGATGACATCAAGAGTGCAGCTTTGAACCCAAAAAGGAGGCAATTGCCTGGAACACTGAATGGCCTGAGGACAACCACAGCCATATTCCTTACAAGGCCCAACACTGACTGCTGTCTCCTCTTTTCTGCTGCAACTCAAGGAAGGATCAGAGAATATGGGGCAATAAGTGATGTATTCTGCCAGCAGTAACAAGGACATCATGCATATTTCTTAAGAGCCCCAGCTACCAGTGAAGATCACTTTATTTGCAGGACAAAGTTATTCCATTTCTTTCATATTCATAACAAGCCTTAACCCAACTCCTCAAAGCAGCTGGACATGCTTCTAACTCAGTCTGAAAATGTGCAGAAAATAGTATTATTGAATGAGTATTCTTGCATGCCAACACGGAAATCATTAACAGAAAATGTGTATCTGATTGGGGCAGAATTCATGTTGAGGCAGGGGTAGTGTGTCCCTGAGGCAAGGCATGGTGACATGAAATGCCTTTGTTTTCCTAGCACAAAGGACCAAAAGAAGTCTGTCTTAAGCATTAAGCAAATAAAGGTAGCTGATTCCTATCTATTTACCTATTAAGCCAGTGGCTTGGAGTTGGATTTTTTTTTTGTTGTTGTTCTGACTGTTAGTTTATTGCAGCTGAAGAAATGATACCATCACTTTTCTTCATCATTTAACCAAGGCATGTAAGCATGAGACAAAGAGGTACACTGTAAACCCGGGTAAACCTTGAGCTCTCTTGACACATACAGCCTTGATCTGACTGGGGCTGAGAAAAGAAGATGAGGAAAAGTCATGGAAGCAGACATCAAAACTTTGCAGAAGCCACAGAATCATGACTTCAACACCAGAGGCAGGAATAACAATGCCTCTAAGGGGAGGCAGGGTGGGCAGGCTGAAATCTTCCTCCACCTGCCTCCTTCTCCCCACACCAATTCTACACTGGAGTCTTCCTCTAACATGCTTATCACTGTATCTTCAACCAGTTCTGTCCCTTCTCCATTGTCAAAGAAGAACTAGCATTTCAAGCTGTGTTTCCAATCCTACCCTGTGTTTACATACCAAGCAGATTTAACCCTACACTTAAAAGTGGGGGGAGGGGGGTAAGCATCACAGCCTGGAGAGGATTCTTCATATTGTAATTTGGGGTAGAGGGTCAAATTTTGTTCTTTGGACTAATAAGATTTCAAATACAATACTAGCACTTAAACCATGAAACAAGTTTAACGCAGTGGAGCATTGTTAATGAACATTTGCATTCCCTCAACAATGTCAAAGATCCAGCAGCATCTCTTAACACAGTCTTCAGATGTCCTGGTACAGAACACAACACAAAGCTGTACTTTTACTTGCTTGGTAATATTATGTTTATCATGATCCCATAAATATTTCATCAGGTTTATTGTTAAGATAAAGGCATGTGATCTACACCTCATATATTGTCCTTTGTACTCCCAAGGAAGTGAGAGAGGTACAGTTATTACCTTTATCATTATCTTCTCTTCCATCTTCAGCTGTTGCTTTAACACAGGCTGCAAGCATATTAAAGAAGCAGTTACCTTGACTTTGGAACAGCTATAGTTTACACACCTCTCACCATGGCACAGCAGACTGTTTCATTCTCCCTCTGTGACCTTCAACAGGAACAGAATTAATCAACATGGTGTACTTAAAAACAATTCCAGCCCTTCACATGTCTCTTCTCACAGAATTAGAAGCGTCGAGATCAGATCAAAGGAAGCAAGTATCAGCTTCAACACTAATTTTTTTTCATGTGTTAATATTTTTACATCAATATTTACACTAATATTTTATCATCCTCAAGGTAAGAGTAATTTAACCTTTCTAGTTACAGAAATCTCACATAAAGTGTGAGACAATGGATGCTTGAAAAGATGAAACTTAAATCTTTCTGCTCCTGTTGTAGATCTGCAGTCTCTCCCAGACATGTCTACAGTATATGAAGAACCTGAGTGGAGCCTTGCAAATCTGAGAACCTGCCTATTTTTTCTGAGTTGGTCTATTTAAAAATCTTGTCTTGCAGAGCAATGTTTTTTAGGGTTAGTGTCTGATGCCATGTTCTCTAGATACAGCAAAACACAGACTCTTCAGTGATATTTTTGAGATATGACATGTATAGGGTGTGAACAGCTTTAATCTTGACCCATATCTCCCCCCAGGTGCCTCCAAATTAAAAAAAAAAAACAAAAAGGCATTTTCTTTCTCAATAAATGCAGGTAACTCCCCACCACATTTTTCTATTTCCAAATCTCTTAAAGCTGTCAGAGATAAAAGCAGAAATGAAAGTGTGACCTCTGGATGTTTCTCCAGAGGAATCTCTTTAGCTCTGACAGATGTGAAAGATACAACATCCTCACCTCAGGAAGGAGAACTGATCCCCCTAGACAAGTCTATACCTAATAATAGCAAGAAAAGTTTTAACTAGTTAGTTTAAACTAACTTGAGATTATATAACCTTTTTGGGTAACAAAATCATAATTTTTTTTCAGTAATTTCTTTTAAATTCTTACAGAGAGCTTTTGATGACTAAGAAATCACCCTCAGTTTTAACATATTAACAGGACTTCCATTAAGACATGAATGGGACTGAACATAAATCAGTAACTTGCAAGATCAATCCTGTCTCTCTCAACAGTGTCTCTGACCCAGATTATTTTTCTTATTTAAAATATACTGGGGAAATGACAGAAACAACTCTTGATATATATGCACGCTATAACAATGAGAGTGTTTGCAGCAAGAGGAATTCGAAAATTTTAAATTTAACTAACTGTATGAAATTCTGGGGGATAATTCCAGAAAACAGTGTCACATGCTTTGCCACTACAGACAGTCAATCTACTAGAGAGATTAAAAGTTCATTCATATATATTTATATTTTTTGCAATGAATTTAGGCGTATTCCCGTTCCTTTGCAACAAAACCTTCTGTTGCTTATTCCTCCTACAAATCACAGCCAAATTCAGGGAAAATCCAGAGATACTTTATAAAAGGACATTTGTTAGCACTGCTCCTTCTAGCCTTCTAGTACAAAGTGTTCAGAGAAGACTGTGAGCACTAGGAATGCAGATGGTTTAGTAGCTCCTTTACATACAGTGATACCCACAGCATTTTCATATTTAAGAAGGCTGACTGACCCATACTAAATAATAAATAACTAGTTGAATAATAGAAGGCAACCTCCAGCTCTTTACATTCACCTCCCTTGCCAGGGGCAGGAATTAGGGGGCTCAGAGATTTCACTCCATGCTATACATGGGACACAGAAATTGAATACAAATGAGAAATACACTTCTCATTTCATGGGTTCCTTGAAAAGCACTAACCCTAGAAGGGGAGAGAGGCAGGATGAGACAACTTCACAGACCACTCTCAGATTTCACTAAGCACAACTGACTCCACCCCTCTTAGCCATATATCTACTTCATCACCACATCCAGCCAGGGACCTTGGCGTGCAAAATAGCTGAAAGCTGCCCTCAGGATGAGAGCAAGGCAGCTGGTCTGTGGAATTTGGAGTCTGTGTTTCATGTTCTGTCTTTTCTGCATCTTTCTTCACCAAACAACAGCTAAAAGAAAACTGAAGTTTGTGTCCCTAGTAAGTATGGACAAATAAAATTTCTTCAAAACCTGTCACTATCTACTCTTCTTGTACTCTAGGTTAGGGAGGTGGGGGCACCTTTTCAAGTATTTAAATGTTTCCTTCATATTCAAAATTCATTATTGCATTGTCCAAAAAAAAAATCTCAATTTTAAATAAGATTTTATGATTTTGTCTCCTTTGTGCACTCCTACATGAACTTACTTTCTGGATGGATATAGAATGCTTATTTTATAGCACTAAGAGAAAAATAACACAGGATTCTGTTTTGAAATGTTAAATAGGATTTCATAACTAAATACCAACTCTACCAAGTGCAAAAACCCTCTTTACCATGGAAGAGTTTCCACTTTTCCAGTGGTTTCAATGGACCAACATGCAAAGCAAACTTCAGTATGTGAAACTCAAACAAGTGCACGATAATTTTGAAGGAGTAACACAGAAACCAGTGCTGGGAAGCTAATGCTCTTTGCAATGATTATGGTGTACCATTTGTTTGCAGGAAGCCTGAATCTAATTCTGAACATCACACACACATATAAATCATTTGCATCATTTTTTTCTTGCAGTTTTTGATTTCATTTCTCCCTGCTCAGATTAAGAAACTAAAAAAAAAAAACTCTGGTGTTAAAATTTCAGAATCATATGGTGAATATCTACAGGAATTATGCTGCAAAGCATACGAAGCAAGGAATTCATCATAAGAACGAAAAAATCCAATGTATCTGTATAAATACATCTTTTATCTGAAGCGAAATTCCAGAACAGGTTCAATGTTTTCAGAGCAACAGTTTAGCCTGTATTTACTTATTAGATAACACTTTTATCACCTCTTGTGATGAAAAAGCGAACATAAGACTTTTTAAGGCTGATTTCTGCCAAGTAAGAGAACTTCACAGCAGTCAGCCACAGAACTGTTACTTCGAGTAATAGTTTTGGTTTTTTCCTTTTGAATTTCAACTTAGTCATACCAAAATACTAATGTTCAAATATTTCTGCAAAATTATTTACATTCTTCTGTTTGTTTTCTGTTTATTTAATATTATGGTCTATACCTTCTAAAACACATAAAACCTCTTTAAAATATAATAGGGCATCCTGTAGTTTTTATAACTTGCAAAAATTTATTTGAACTAATTTATTCTCAAATGCCAAAAAAAGAACCAGTTATATTTGTCTAAATAAATTAAACAGGAAATGTAGCTATCTAGATTTAAGGCAAGCACCATTAATATACTTAGCATCTGTCAGATACAGTTCTCACTGTCATAGCATATTCCTTGTGACTACACTAATTAGTTACAATCACCACAAAAAATACCAGTAACACAAAAGCAATTTCATCTATTTTATCAGGTATTTTGCCATGGTGATCATACCCCACAGGAATTTTTCCCAACTGATAAGCACAAAGAAATTGCAAGACAACAGGGATATGGCCAACTTACCAAGGTGAGCTTGTTTACCTGGGCAAAGAACTGAAACATTGGAAGATGTTGTGTTGATATTTGGGGGTTGGAACTTTGCTTTCACTTGAAGAAAGCCCTTATTAAGTTGCCACTGAAGGACAGTTGAGGAACTTATTAGGAAACTACAGCAACAGCACTCACTAATTTTGAATGAAACCGAGTCAGCCTGTTCTGGTCCAGGGTCAGCATATGTTGAGCTTTTTGATTGCAGATGAGGGTCTTCTGGGGGGAGCCAGGCACTGGTGACCATCTCAGTTCACCTGAGACCATTCAGGAAGGTTTAACAATCAGTAGCAGAAGGTGATGGAAGTGCTGACAGACATAACCCTCCCTCAAATCTCTGCTCAACAGGAGTGCTGCCTTACTCATAAACTGTTAAGATCAGTACAAGCAGAAACTTTTCTTACGCTATGCCCAGGAAAGTTGATTTAAAACTCAGACATTTTAGTTAGGCAGGCATTTGTGGAATCAGCTGTTGGTAGTACCCAGAAGCAGCTGAAGCAACCACAGATATTGTATCTGATAGATGCTGTGCCTGCCTTGACTGTAACTTCTATTAGCTGCCACCTCTTACAAATGGAGCCACGGGTGAACTGTACTATCAGACTGTAAGGCAATATTTGGACATTGGGTGGTTCTTCCCCTCCCACCGGCAAGACCCACCATGTCTGTGCGCTTGTGCTTCATTCCTTTTTCCCCAAGATATGTTATTTGGATGGAAAAAGCTGCTAGTTATTTGCCCAGCACTCAGAACCAGGCAGTCTCCCTGAAGTAGTTTAGAAGTGCCAGAAGTCTGGGTGTCCCAGACAAATGGCTACAATGCACATGGAGGCAGACTGTGTCTCTGTTAGGCACACACACCTCATGTCCAGGGGGTCTTTCTCCTAAGGGAACTTGCCAGGTCTCCACCAAAATCAGAATAGAACAAACTGCTTGAGAGGCTCCTCTTCCCCACTGTTCTTATGAGGCAAAACTGATCTCCAAAGCAAAATCAGGCCTGTTTCTGCTCACGCCAACTCCCTTGAAGAAACAGGAGTAACAGACCAGCTTCCCAACTCAGCTGTGACTCAATCATTCCATAAAAATGCTATGCAACTTCAGCAATCCATGCCAGCTTGCTCCAGGGCATAGAAGACTTCAAGACCCAGGAGTCAGGACTTAACAACATGCATATTAGGCAAGCTGGAGCAGAAGCCTAAATCACACATATACCCTAGGAAACTGGATGCACAATTCCAGCAAGAGAAAGAGGTGATCACATGCACCCTCAGTGGGTCTTGAGTAACTTGGTCTGACCTCATAGCTGACTTGGCTTTAAGCAGGGGGTTGGACTAGAGACTTCCTGACGCCCCATTCAGCCTGAATTATCCTCTGATCCCACAATTTAGAAAATTGCTTTAGGAAGCAATGAGTAATCACTGTACTTGAGATCCCAGTGTATAGTAATGATTACATGAGCAAAGTGGAATATATTTAAATTTAGGCCAGGAAACACCAGGTACAAGTAAAAAGATGGCAATATAGAGACTATTCCAGGGACACTGTGTGTGATTGTGGTGGAGTCACCACCCCTAGGGGTGTTTAAGGAAAGAGTGGAAATGGTACTTAGTACCACGGTCTAGTTGACATAGTAGTGTTAGGCAATAGATTGGACTCAATGATCTCAGAGGTCATTTTCAACCTAACTGATTTTGTGATTCGGTAATTCATATGTCATGTGTTCACAAAATTATGTAGGTAAGTTGAAAGATGTTCAGATAAGAGCTACTAAAATGTTGGGAGTGGAAAAACCTATTTTGCTTTGAGGGTAGAGAATTGTCATCAGTTTAATTTAACACAGAGATAAAGTGACTTGATTCCATTTTATGGATTATTGTTTAACTATGAATAAGATCTGTGATGGTGAATGTTATTCAAAAGCGTGACAAGATTTAGTGACTGAAATTTGGGAACATAGGCAAGAATCAAAAATCAAATGTTTCAGACTGTTGATAATAATTAACTATTGCAGAAAAATGCCCGAAGGCTTGGAGGACTTCTGCTTCAAGACTTCTGTTCTGAAAAACTAGATCTTGCCCAGGCTAGAACTGCAGCCCCCATAAGGAATCACTGCTGATACTCTATGGGATTCATATCCTGGATGTGTCTCCATGGACAGGTGGCTGCTTTGTCTGCACTCCCAGTTAATCAGCTCTGAGACAGCAATAGAGTAGAAACCAGACAGATGGTGTTGGAACATCTCTATGCCTGCTTTTAGTCTCACTAGCTCAGATAAACATACACATAACTTTCCATAGAGCAAAATACAAAACTGCATCCACCAGGAGTCATATCTAACATTATCCAATACCATACATGCAGCAACTTTGCTACTTTTTCTCATGTTTTCTTTCCTACTTCACATTGAAAAGGAAAAAGGTCTTTATTAAAATAATACCAAATATTACTGCATTATTTTTTGGTTGTAGGAATGGATGCATAGAACATTTCTTTAGTCTCTTACGCTCTTGTGTTTCTTCTACAGCTTGGCACACAACAACAGTATGAGCTTGGCCAGTACATACGGAGGAGATACTCTCATTTCCTGAGCCTTGCATACAAGCAGTGTGAGGCAAGTACTGGATCTGGGCAGGAAGATGTTTTTCATGGTTGTTAATGGGACTTCCTGGATGCATAAGAGTCTAAACCCGGTGCAGTTGGAGAAAATTTAATGCTGATTGAAGTCAATGTAATTCCAAAGTATCCCTGAAACTGTGGCTCAACTTTTATCCTGATAGTTTACTGAAAACTACATGAAAGGCTTTTTAGGCTGCACGTCAGGTTCAGCTCCCTCACTGCTGTATCAATGCATCTATGTCAAATACCTCCAGTGCTACACTTCCACATGGAATGCAGATACAACTCAGTTTTCATTTAGGTGCCAGCTTTTCAGTGCACATATGATGTTCCAAAGCCTAGAGGGTCTAACAGAGTCCATCTCATGCTGTCTGCTAGGATTCCTAAGATAAATGTTACCATGCTGCAACTCAGTTTTCCAGCAAAATTTTAATCCAGCTGCAGTCTTTCTCCCTCCTCCTTCTTTCTCATAGACCTTCTTCATACCACTCCATTTTAATGACAACTTCCCCATTACAGCCCCTTTTTTTTTTCTACCAAGAAGACAATAAAGTAAACCTAATAGAAGAAATTACTTTCCAAAAAGTTTCTTTCTTTTTTTCCTTCAGATTTATGTTCAAAGCACTGACTGTGATCACACACTTATGAGTGCTCAGGCAAGTCTTGCCGGACTGTACCCACTGACAGAGGGGCAGATTTGGAACCCCAGAATCCTTTGGCAGCCAATTCCAGTTCACACAATGCCACTGTCACATGATAATGTGAGTACAAACTAGGGGCATCTGCTTTCCCTTAATCATTAGTAAAGTACATAGGATATGAGATGAAGGTGCAGCAAAAAGTGCGTGGTAAAGGCAATGAAAAGAACATTGTGTGGAAAGGCCAAATAAGCTGAATAGAAGTGTTGGCAAGTATTTCCACAGGAATGGACTTGCATATCAGAGACATGATCTTAACAAAAGAGGAAGAAAAATGGGAGTGCTGAGTATAGAGAAAAAGAGTTAATTTATAAGGTGAGTAAATCACTGTAGAAGTAGATCAATCCTAAATTTAACATAAACATGACTTTCTTTGTGTGAAAAGAGAAAACATACTTGATCTCACTAGTGCTTCTGTATTGCTTAGTCCACAGCCAACAGAAAAGACAAAAGAATCATTCTGGGACTTACATTATGGTGAGAATTGAGTTACAGGATTGTTTTTCATGAACTTTGCAGGTCAATGCATGTACTTCGAGGATTGGTGAAAAAAGTAAAAGGGAAAAGGAAGGAGGACTCAGAGCTTTAAGCATGAGTTCATAAGGCAACGTATTTATTCATCTCCCTTCCTTAGCTCCTCACTTTAGATTTGTAAGAAATCCTGTGGATAGCAGCTCTGTAGCCTGCATATACTTGTACTAGAGGGGAAAGCTGTGCAGCTGACTGGAACTGGAATCTCCTGTGTGTGGAAAATCTATGATAAAAAGTTAAGAAGCTCAGGGGTGTGCAGTACGAGTCCTGGTTTGCGAGAGCAGGTTTGCACATGTGATACAAGATAAATTGTGTGGGCTTTACAAGCCTAGTTAATACAGTGTGTGGTGATAAGGGAATCACGTTAGACAGGTCATGGAGCAATGGTTCTCACCTCAGGGTGATGAGAGCATTAGGAGGGACACGTATGGAGACATGTCTTCCTCTTCATACACACAGCCAGGCACAGAGTCAGGAGCTGCTTCTGACACTGTCACTGTCACAGCAGACAGCCAAGAATACCTGGCCAGTATCAACACAGACAGCAAACTCAGCAAGCAGGTGCTGCACCTCATTCACATCTAAGGGACCGAGTAAGTTTATTCAAACAAATCATAAAGTCGTGAACACATGCACAATTTTCATACTTTTTCAACTATTTGTGTTTTAACTTTATTCATCCTTATTACATATACAGGCTAAGCCTGAGACCACATGTATCCTACAACACAAAACAAGTGCCCATCATTTATTGGTGAAGTCATGCCTGTTCGTGAACCTATGGCTATAATTCACAAATACCTTCCTATCTTGTGGATTACATAGACTGTATTTCTAAAAAGATTGAAGAGCTGCTGTGAAGCATTCCAAACTAATTATCTCTTCAAAACTCTCAAGTTTTTTTCAAAGTTCTTTTCAAAGTTCTTTTAACACTGGGACTATATAGATGGAGCTACAATACTGGGAAAAAGACAAAAACACACATAAGAGAAAAGCAGTAATAATAGCTCAGTGTCAAATTTTAAAATGTGACACTGAGCTATTATTAGCACTTTTGTTTAAAATTTAACAGAGAAAACAAGAACAAACTCAATTTAGATTACATATATAAATACAAATAAATGAAATAACAAGTTCTTAAGTTACCCCAGTCATACATAACCTTTAACCTTCATATATCTTAGATTAATGAAAGACAAAACCAAGGTACAGAAAGTTCACAAGTTTCTACTATTTAGCTGAATTAACGAAGCTGTGTTCAATAGACTCAACACAGCTGAGTGTGCACAAAAAACTCCTATTGCAGTCCAGCTGCTGCTTGGTAATTAGTTGTAAAAATGTGATGGTGTGTTTAAAGAAAGACTGAACACAATGAATGAAATCATCCCTGGAGAAGCTAAGAACAAAGGAGTTCATGAGGGCTTGTCTTAGTCTTCTGTCAAAGGACAAATTTCATCTTGTGTAAATGAATCCTTTAACTTTGAACTACTGCAGCTATTACTCCTCTGAACATTTAAAGATTATTTTGTATGTAGTCATCAGTATGACTCCTAGAGTCCTGAAGATGAATATGCTTGAAACTACATTCCCGAATTATTTTTCAGCTTGTCCTAACTAGTACAGTCAATCAGAAGAGCAATCCTGCAAGAGTATATTGTATTGCAGAACAAGATGTGCCTTGCCTAACTAGGATTTTGCAATTTTCTTTCCAGTTGCTATACCTACCTTTCTCACACTGCCCAAAATACAAGGAGCTTCTGAGAGAAACCTTTGCAACAAGGGATTTCCAAAGGCAATTCAAGCACTACAAGGTGAAGTATTTTCAGTTCTGGAAATCCAGTTAAAGTGTACGACTTCTTCAACATCATCTAACACATAGGTTTAAAAAATAGCAGTTAATATGCTCCTTTCAGATCTCTAATCTTCACAGTGGGTGTAGAAAACATACCCAAAAACAATTACAACATTACTGATCCAGCTGGACTGGGCTATTCCTGACAATTGAAAATGGCAAGTCATAGGAAAGACAAGTTATTGACCTACTTGCAAAAGCTTAGTTTCTAGGAGACTAGACAAAACAAAAACTCAGATAAAATCAGTGTCAATGCCTCTCAAATCATTCCAATACCTCTCTCTGTTTACTCCCATGTAAAGCAACTCCTCCGACATCTCTTCCTATATAACTCTGTGAGTTCAGATTCATTTTCTCAGCTCAATTCCCCAGAATTTCTGTAACAGTCTCAGAGTTTTCCCCAAGTACCTATTCATCTTTCCCACCCAAAATCTTAATTTAGGTGTTCTCTTATGTTTTGTGCTTCTGTCTTCATATGGTGTCCTTTCCTTTCTTTCTCCACCATCAAAATCTTTGCCTGACTGTATAATCACATATTTATTCTGCTTCACACCTTTTCTTCACACGTGTATTCAAAAAGACGCTATTATCTTTCACCACTGACCTCAATCAACCATCTGTGGCTCTGCATCTGGGTATTATATGCAAGTAAATCACAATTCCCATTTTATCAAATTTACATCATACCTCTCCTTATCCTGAGTACCAATATCAGAATAATTCTGTTTATCACACTTCCTTTAAGCACTTCTTGGATTTCTGCCAGACTTCTTCATATATCTGTGCAGATATATGAAGAAGTCTGATGAATATGATATATTTCTGACACACTTCTTCATATATCCCTCTACTTCCTTTGAAACGTTTCCACCAAGCATAAAGAATCACTGTACTTCAAATGTGAGCTAACACCGCCAACCTTGTCTAAACAAATAGGCCAAAGTCTCTTACATCTAGGCAATGGTTCATTGCTTAAGTGTGAAGTTCAAAGATTGTCTTCTTTCTAAAAATTCCTTTGTACTAGTATGGCAGTGTGTAGAAATCATGTTAAAAGGCCCTCAGTACTACATGTTTGGCTTTTTTTTGTATTCCAGCAATTTATGAAATTTTTAGCCACTCATACAGGATACCCATTGAAGAAGTTGACTACTGAAAGGATTTGGAAGCTCTCTGACACTTTACAATATGAGGTAAATAGAATCATAGAATCATTTAGGTTGGAAAAGACCCTTAAGATATTTGAGTCCAATAGAAATTCCTACACTTCCTTCAACCTGGTATTTTTATTGAATTTATTTTTTATTGTAAGTCATAAAAAGATCGTAGATCTGTGCTTCAAAATTTTTTTAAACATAGACTATTTTCAGCTCCTTCCCAGAAACCCTCACTTAACATCAAACTTACAACTGAAAATCCTGTAAACACTCTATGTGTGAGGCTGCTGGGGGTCATCCACCACTATAAGGAACACAAACTAATGGACTTTCATATTCAAGATCCAGTCAGTGACTGCATATGGAGAAACAGGCAAAAGCATACCTTTGGATAAAATTGTCTTGTAACTCCCCCAGACCCCACCAGGAGATACAGGGGAATAAAAATATGTTGCTGGCAAAGAAACGTAAGCATCCTTCCATGAAAATTTTATGGAAATTGTATAAGCAAGATAAGTCATTGTTTGCACATGGCCAGTAGTGGACAGAGTATTTTCAGGAATTAAGCAGCCATTGGAATGACACAAATTGCTATTTGGGCAAATTTGGGAGCTTGTTCTAAGTAAAGGTACCAGACATATCGCAAAAGAGCATGGATTTTTTAACAAAAGGGGTATAAAGGGGTATATATTTGTGGTGCCAAACTGGCATGGGTGTCTGGGTTCTACAGTCTGGAAATTTAATGATTTGAAAAAATCGTGGCTGTGCTTAATTTAGCAACAAGTCCCACTACAAAGTCTAGACTTACCTCAGCTGGCACAGCTGAAAATTGCAGAGTCTCATGTTAAAAAGTTATTTTTGAAGGCAGCTTTTCATGCATAACTATTTATAAACTTAAATATTAATGATAAATTGGTCATCAGTACTGAGATATTAGTGAGGGAGTTTTAAGGTGGATTTCAGAAGCAACATGTAATATTTTACAGGGTGTGATACTAATGAGTTTACCTTCATTCCTGCAGTTTTTGCCAAAGTCCAACTTTGATCAAAGCAGACTTGAATAGAATGTTAACCAGGGCCTTAAATTAAATGAAATGCTAAAATGTAGGGACATCTCACTGTAATTTCAGTGAGGTCACCCTTCCATGTTTTCCAAGTGCAGGACCACAACTTTCTGTTTCAATAGTTAAATCATAGCGAGAACCTGTGTCACCAGACAAATATGCAAAACCCACAGCTCCCATCAAGAATCTAGCTAAACACTGGAATTAAAAAAAAAAAAGGGTTTTTCCTTTGTGCTAAATTTGATGAGCCTTGGTCTTTGATACTACTAACTGAGGACTCTGAGGGTATCAGTTAAGACATCTGCCATAAAAGCCTCTCTCATTTTTCAAGCACACAGAGAGAGCATGCTTACACAGTTTTTTAATACAATTCATGAAACCACAGTAGCATACATCTATCTATATTTGTTACTTTCAGCTAAGTATTATCTGACTTTCAAGTAACTTGGAGACTGAGGTGCTTGTTTGCCTACAGACTGTCTTAAGAAGTATGCAACCAGACAATTCTTTCCTCAAGACATAAATCACATTTATTAAAAGAGAAATGGATAACATTGTGGTCTGAGCTGGTTTAACCTAGCATGTTCTATTGTTTTCTTGTTTAAACAAACCCTTAAAGTAGTTGACATTTTCCTTTGAGCTCGCTTACTACAAGAACACTCCTTTTGATGAGCTCAGCCCAAAGGTTACATTGCTCTAAAGGAAAGTTACCAACCTTGTTTAAACAGGAATTCAGGGTAGTGCAAACCAGGAGCGTTGTGCATATCTTCCCTTCTCACAGTTGTGATCACTAATATACCTCAGACTGCATCCCCAAGGAAAGACTAATTCATTCCACTTTAGCTTGAGAACTCTGACAGTATCCAATAGACCATAATAGGTACAAATTTCATTTATATCTCATCCTTATATATCTACCCCATACTTTTGTACATCCATACTACAGCTATACCTATTCCTATTTGATCTCTGTATTCCTCTTACACCTGAGAGCTCCCAGCCCTTAAAATCCTGATGCTTATATAGGATTTATTCCAGTAAAAATACATCCCAGCACGACTGAAAAAGTCATATAGTGATTTTTTTTCACCTGACAACATAAAAAATGCTGGTTGCTTTTTGCATAATTTTTAGTATTATATTTCCTCTTCTTGTTGAAAACTGCCCTTCAAATTTCTTTCAAGCATTATAATGCTATAAGTAGGAATGCTACAGCCATCTAAATGCAAAATACAATCATTTTATTACAATGAGAAAATGTTACTGGAGTGAAACATTCAGAATTTGTTCTGAGAAATATTTTGTGCCAGAATAAATAACACTTAGCAGTAGGAATCAATTAAAAAATCACCATGTTTTCTTTCTTTACTGTAGGATATTAACAATTACACTTTACCTGTTTGGGCTACTCATGGTGTCAGGACCAAGCTGATAAAGCTGTCAGAATTGTTATTGCAGGCGGAATTTGGCTTCCACAAACAAATACAAAAATCACGTTTGCAGGGAGGTAAGCTGAATTCTCTACCCCATTTAAAACCAAAAGTAGGATGGGAAAGAAAAAAGGTATATGACAAACAAAGCTGCTGATTCCATAGTAGAACGGCGAAAGATGCCATTATGGAGATATTGGTGGGCAGCACTGAAAGATTTTGACTAATGGGGAGGGAGATGGTGAGCATATGAATAATGAATACCGTAATCTAACATTATAATTGAGGTATCATTTATATTACACTGTATAAGAAATTCAATATAACATACAGATTCTTGTTGAATTGAATCAAGTCTGAACTTAGTGTAAGCCTCCACTTAAAAATATCCTATTTGTAGTAATGTCTAAAATGGTGATTTTGTTGCCTAACAGTCTTCATATTTCACTACTGAGAGTCCTAAGATGAGATTACTAAACTGATTCTAAACCTTACTCTGCTCAGAAAACAGTGGCTGGAATTTGAAAATATTTTATACCTTTTTTATCACTCCTCCATTCTCCCACTGTCATCTTTTGAGCCTTTTTTTGTTTTATATGGGCAGCATCCAGGCAGAATCTGTGAGCTAGGAAGACAAATAAACATATTAGTATGAATCAATTTGTTGCATTTTTCAAAGCTCCAACTTGAAAAATTTGGCACAAAGTTCAAACCTCTGCCCTTGCTTTACTAACAATTGCTATTAAAAATGTTCCAGGAGCTAAAGACTAATTTTGTCTAATTTGCTAGCTGGTACAGTTCTACTTTCAGGATTTTAATTTGTCGACATGCCAACCTTATATTAACATACTAGCGCAGCCATTGATTTAAATCAAGTAGTTTGTCTTACAATTTTTCAGCAGTTAACATTAACAAAATACAGACAACCACACAATTTATAAAGCCCCAGAGTCAAGAGGATATGCTCTTCCTTTTTTCTCTGGAAAGCAGGGAATCAATCAAGCTACACACAACGGGGTAGCATTCATTACTGTGCTCTTCTTGCACTGTTCTGCCAGCACAAAGTAACTGTGAATGCACTGTTTGAAGCTGTTGAGGCTATTAGGGATCCCCAAAACATTTTACACAGAAGTAAAATAGGCCCACTGTTCATTTGAAAGATACTGTCACTATTAATCAAGGCACTCTGCACAAATTACCAATTAAGTCAATTGAATAAATCTGCTGCATTTAGACACAGATTGCCAAAATGGCAATGATTGATACAGATGTTAGCGCAAGCAGCCCTTTCATTGTTACTCCTTCCCCATTTTCTTTCAGGTATTCTTTTAAAAACTATTCTAAAGCATATCTTAGATGCTAGAAAGCCTTCATACCATCAAAAAATGGTTATGTATTCCACGGTGAGTGCTTCCTGTTTCTCTTGTGTTTTCATTTCTGCAGTTATTAAATGCAGTGAAAGCCATGAAATTTTATTTCCTTCATGAAATACAGCTACTAGCATTTTTTATTTGGTTAACCTTAAATATCCTCAGGTTTTTAAATTTTTTTAATGAACAGATACTACTTTGAAACCTGAATCATTCCATTTTCCACTGAATGTCATGGCTTTTTTCATTGTTATAATGTTTTGATCGAGCAGGGAACTGGAAAAATCATGCCTCATGTTTTATTAAATCTGGATCACAAAGTTAATTTAAAACAAAATCTCCTTCTTCCTGCATCTTTTTCAAGTGCATATGGGAAAAAAAAAAAGAAAAAAATTAAGTTACAGTTACTTTAGAAGGCCTTATGAAGGCAGTTACTCAATTGTGATGTTATATTTTTCTTTAGAAGGTGCAAATGCTGTCACTGAAGGAGGAAATTTTTGGATTGCTCTCACTAAAAAGCTCCTGTTTCTAAACTGCAGTTATATTATGACCTGTATCTGCTAAACAGCTTACTGATCTGATCTCAAATACTCTTTACTTAACAGGCAAAACAACTAGCTCTCTTTAAAAGAAGATTTAATGGCTCCTATTAATTTTGTAAGAGCTGCTAGTGACTAAGACCTCTTAAATATTTACATATATGTATACTTTATACGTGCAGCACTTCAGCTTATATAGCCATAAAGGGACAATATTTGCTCAACAGTGCAGAGGGCAAGTATTAATGAGGCCACACAAGCAATGTTAATGTTGAGTGGAGAGATAATGTGTGGGAAATATTGTTAAATAATAGGTTCGTGCAATCATTTTCAATAGGGCTTTAATTAAAGGTTTCCTCTGTTCACAGCATGCAGCCACCATTGCTGCCTTACAGATGGCACTCAATGTCTTCAATGGGAAATTGCCTCCTCACAGTGCCTGCCATTTTTTTGAACTTTACCAGGAAAAAAACGGGCAAGTATCTGCAAGCTTTACTGCTAATATGTACTTTTTCTAAAAAGGAATTTTCTGATACCCGAGACTAATTAAACTGGATACGTGAGGTTCACTATTCAGGAAAACATTACACATGGATTTTAATTATTGTAATTGCATCCAGTTTAGTAGTCAGTAGCAGACTAAGCCTGAAAACCATATATATACACATACATACATAGATAGATATATATATATATATTACAATTATGAGAGGTTTTACTCCATCTTCAACTCCAGGTTTTTACTCCAGTTAAATTTTATCTATTTAACTCCTTAAAAAAGACAGCAAACTACATGCAAATTGGTGTTGACCACCCGTTGCTTAAAAAGTTCTCTTCAAAGTACTAATTACATTAGTAAATCACAAACATATTAGCAACCAGACAAATAATCTGGCTTGAAGTTTGTGCCCAGGTACGATAATTGCAGCATGGAAAAGCTGTGTGTTTCTGCACATCTAACTTTGTTTTGACCCCTCTGTATTTTGAAACAGGCAATACACCATAGAAATGTACTACCGGAATGATTCCTTGAGGGAACCTCACCCCCTCACTCTCCCTGGCTGCAAATTTCGCTGTCCCCTGGAGAGATTTACTCATCTGGTCTCTCCAATCCTCATACAGTCTTGGACAAGAGAATGTAGAATGTAGGACATCAAAAGAGGTAAGCTAAGTGCTTTGGGCACATGTACCGAAAAGTAAAGGCAGGATTACATCTTGAGCCAACAGCTCATTTGAAGTGACAATCATTTTCATGAGGGTCTGCTCTGAAATGAAAAATAGACAGATCCAGAAAAGAGAATTGTACCCACGACTGTCATTTCTACTCCATCAATACATTTATCTATTCCAAACCAACTTTCTGGTGAAATGAAACCAAGGCTGATCTGACTTTAGGGTACTGTTTTTCATGTGGGGCTTTTTGTTTTGGTTTGGTTTAGTACAGTCAAAAAGACCTCCAGTTACTGAAGAAGGACATGTAAATGCAGTGACTCAACCTTTTCTTCTCTAACTGCAGAGTATTTGTCCAAGCTGATTAACAACAGTCAACAATTATGCATTCTCTTGATTTTAGCAGGCATTCAGAGATCAAAACAGATGAATATTGAATAGTACACCAGATTGGTACTTACCAGAATGTCAGAAGTGTACAGACACACATAGGTATACTAACTCATTCCCTCATAGGTTGTCTATATCACCATATTAGGATGTTTAAATTTCCATTTTGACCACTTATGATATTTAGTTTTGCAGAATGAGGGAACAGGAAGGCAGAAAATGACATTGTTTGTCTTTTATCTAGCTCTATATTACTTAAGGGATATGAAAATCTAAGAAACCTCAATTTTCTTATGTTCAAATATTGTACCCAACATTAAAAAATCCCCATATGGCTTTCTGAATCACTGATCTCAAGAAGAATTTGAATCGTCAGAGATTATAAGAATGCAGACCAGCCAACTCATCTGGTTGAAAATAATTTCCTGTTAAATATCTTGAATCCATTAACAGAGTGGAGATAGTCTAGCCAGAATATATGAAAAATTAGCAAGTAATGATTCACTAAACAAATTTCTTCCCTATAGTCATTGCTCACAAATTCTCAGGAAATATTTGAGGAAATTACCATATTTAATTGCAAAAGGTAATTTGGCAGAGGAAGGGGGAGGTTGTTTCTGATGAGGTTTTTTCCAGCCACACTACTAATACAGTCATGGAAGATAATGATAAATACTTCATGTTTATACTGTGGTGCTTAATAATCTAAGATTTGTGGAAATTAATCCCCCTCCTTCACAAAGCAAACTGTGTAACTGATCAGATAAATAAATGAAAAAAATTATAATATATCAAAATTTTACAATAATAAAGACACAAATATTTAGCCTTCAAGTTTAACACAAATGCTGTATTTTGTTTCAATGCTCACATTTTGCTGAAGTAGAAGTTAGATGGTGTTCAGGCATTTTACACCAAATCCAGCATCGCTGCTTTCATTAGCAATCCTGAGTGCTGAAAACACATATGGACCACAAAAGAGGTTACAACCAAATCTAATACTCCAATAAAAATGTTTTCCATATTGTCACATCAAAATTTGACACTTTCCACTATTTTATCCTGGTTCAGAATGGACTTGTTGGGGCCATATCCTAATTTTTTTGGACTAATTTAGGAAACATTAGTTTCACTTTTCCTGCAGGCAGTTTTAAACTCTCTGTTGTGCATGAGTGGCACTTGGGAAAAGGCCAAGGCACACTGATCCACAGGCTGCACAGTAGCATGCTGACAGACTGCCCTGTGCTAAACCACTGTGCACTACCAATTCTCAGTGAATGCAGACAGCCTGGAACAGGATAAATGACTTTTAACACCAGGAAGCTAAATTAAGGAGAAGAGTGATGCAAAGAGTTTACAGGTCACAATTACACTTGACACAGACAGCTGCAAAATCCCTGATTTCAGCTGTTGCCAACTCTGTCAAAAATCATCTCAACTATTCTTCTTTGCTAATGCATATGTTGTTAATTTGATTATACATGCATGAGAGCATTTTATGAAGCTCATAAATGTGATTTAAAAAAAAAATAAAATCCAGGAGTGTGACTGAGCTCAAAAGTGTAATTTATACAGATAGATATTCCACAGGGAGATTCCAGTATGCAAGCATACAGATGTTTCTATAAAAAGCTTAATTGAAGTTTTATGAAAAGGATTTATGTCCCCACTACAAGGAAATAAAGGCGTCAGGCAAGTATTGTTATTATCGGTCACACAGTACAATAGCAGTATTTGAGGGTGGTTTAAACCAGAGTTAAGTTCCCCCACATCTCAATGATCATAGGGTGAAACATAGGAAATTACTAAAGCTCAGCATATTTGGGAAGGAGGTAAAACTGTGAGCTCTGCCTGTGCTCTTTTTTGCTGCTCAGGAAGATTTCAGCCTGGATTGACTCAACATTTCAACAGACTTTTCCTAATCCCATCAAAACAGGAGCAAATGTGTTAACTCCTCTCCAGTTAGTCTGAACTGTTCACTTGTTGAGGTACTATTAACAGCTTTGCCATGTTCTTGGAGAATGTCATATGCTAAGAATGCATCTCTCTTTTTGTCTTACCTTTAGGTGTTCCCTCCACTATTTTCAGTGTGGTTCACTTCATGAAAGAACTCTTCCCATGCTGTGATATAACTGTGCTCCAACATTTCTCTTTAAATTCCATCAGCATGACCAACTGACCCTCTATCAAAAGAAAACATTCCTTAATGCTACAAACAAAATTTTAGAAAGCAAGGACTTACTCTTCATGAATATTTGCTTTACTTTATCACCTGGTAAAACCCAAGTGCAATATGAAACCAGTGGAATTTTTCAAGACCTATTCTTTTGGAAGGGACTTTGTCAGAACTAATTCAACTATGTAATTATAGTTAGAGTGTTTTGAAGGGCTATAGCC
Source organism: Leptocoma aspasia (assembly GCA_013399835.1). Classification (NCBI taxonomy): domain Eukaryota; kingdom Metazoa; phylum Chordata; class Aves; order Passeriformes; family Nectariniidae; genus Leptocoma; species Leptocoma aspasia. Next base: position 227,515 of record VXAX01003261.1, read on the forward strand.
TTGATTTACAGCAAAATTGGGTAATACCTCTGAAGGACTGTTGCCCTCTTTTGAAGAATGAGACAAGAGCTTCCAGAACGGGTGACAGAAGCAATGCTTCAAATGGAGACCCTAAAAGAAGGAGTCATTCCACTGTCCTTAGACTTTATTTCATTTAAGAAGTAATGAATCATTTTACACAAACAGATCTCAGAAGCCACAAGAGTTAGGACAATGCCTCCTTATTTACCTAAGAGATGTCTTCTTCTTTTCTCTGCCTTTTACTAGAAGGAAGATGAGACCTATGGAAAACTTGGACTGTGAATCTAGACCTAAAAGGAGCTTAAAAATAGCCAGGCTGGCTACCATGAAGACCTAGCAACAACTGGTTGACCCAACAAGGCTTTCAGATATTATTTCCAAAAAGACAGCAAGGCCAAGTGTTAATTTTTGAAGAAAAATAATTTTTTTGCTTCAAATAGCTTTTTTAACACTTTCCTTTTCTTACATTACCTTAATTGTATATCCTGATCGGATCATACAAAGCCTGTTCTCCTGGGAAATCTGTAAGCAGATGCTGTTCTTGACATGAACAACAAAATCGCTATACAAAATAAAAAAATTCAGAGCTGCATGCTCATTAAAACATGCAGAACTTGTGCAATCCTTCACTAGTTTTCTAATATTGCTATTGCAAAAACAAGTTGTGTTCGTACTACAAAAGGTGGATCAGAACAATCAGATGCAACTAACTTCTGAAAACAGTGGACGTGTCTTTGCCTCAAGAACTAGGATTGCTTATTTTTTTGTTTCCTCACAGTGGACAGGACCTTTTGTCAGCAGTCTTATTGTCCACAGATCATTTCAAAAAGAACTAGAGTAATAGCTGAGGTTCAAAAAATTTCATCTTTCTGGCTTCCTTTCCTCAGATCGGGCTTTTGAAACAGATTCTAAACCTAAAGTATATCCCTTACAGCATAAGGAGATAACTGCCACTCCATAAGCTAAAAATGAATCAAAATAATAAAAAGATCCCTTTCCTTCCAACAAGAATCTAAGTTTCAGAATTCTTACTGCAAATGCCTGTTCTCTCCTCAGCAGGTCCCAACTTCTGTGCTTCTTAAGCCATCATAGGAAATATAGTTCACCAGGAAAGCTGTAGTTAAGATTTCCAGTCAAAAAATGCAACCCCTTTTACCATAGCATCCAGATAATGATAAAAATGTTTTCTGACAACATGAGACAACCAGTTCTACCTGCTTCTTAATGTAAAGAAGAGCAAGCTTGTTTATTCTGTATTACCTTAATGTCCTATAATGGACACCAGAGGAAAGTCTTCCCAGGTCTGGCAGCCCTCACAGGAAAGTTAGTGCAAGCTCTTTAAGTTATTCATCTCAAAACCACGCTGATCATCACACCTCCCTTCCTGAGAAGTAATTAAAAAAAACCTGCTAGACGAAAGCAAATAGAAAGGAAAAGCCAAGACTCCATCTTTATCAGTGTTAGACTTCTAACAGATTGTAGCCTTGGCTGTCAAAACCAAATTTTTAGGCGCTTTCTCTTCTCAACCTGTTCCTGTTTCTTCTTTTTTTGAACTTGTGCCAAATTGTGGTGCTCGAGTTGCTTTTAATGTTTTGTTTGCCAGATGTTTAGAAGTAGAAGTTCAAGAGCTGTAAAGGGTAAATTTCATGCTTCTACCATCAAAGGTACAGGTAACTTTTCTGTTAGTTTCCTGAATTGGACAATGCTCACATAGAAAATGTGATAGAGACCTGAGACATTCTTCATTATTCTCTTTAGTCTCCAGTTCCCAGTTCCTCCCCTCCTTCCCAACCAAAATCTCAAAAGCTTTTAAAACCTCATGAAGACCCTTTGTCCCAGAGATTTGTCTGGTATGGGGGATCATGGACCTGGATAGACCCTGGCCTCAGCACTTCAGTTCAGTTATGGAAGTGCATCCTATGTGAGGTCACTGCTTACAGTACAATAATGTAAGGTCCCCTTTTTCCATCACATGTTCAGACAATGTCTTCTTCCATGCTACATACCCCAGTGTATATACCTTGAATAATCTCATTTCTGCTGAACAAAAATAAATTTCAAATTTAATTTACAAATTAAGACATTTCTAAATTATTTTACTCCCCCTATCCCTATTGAACAGAAACCCCATCACACACATTCTTTGTAATGTTTTTTTTCTTAAGAACATCACTGTAGAAACACAGAAAGGAAGATTTCCTTTATACCTCCCTAACTCAGAGGGAAAATAAACATCAGTGTTTATAAAGGCTGGAACATAAAGCCCAGATCTATTGTAGGAATATAAATTGGGATGTCAGTGAATGAATAATAAACTGCTCTAAATTATGTTTTCCTACAACTTCACCAGCTGACTTAATTTGAAAAATCTGTCTTACAGTCTTTTGCAGGCGTGAAGTCATAAACAGGTTCATTTCAGTTCCTCTTAAAGAAGAAGTGAGTCAAAATTACTAAAAGCCCTATACAGTTTGGCTTTGGAATTATTTAGATTATTTATTTTTTAAATATGTTGCTGAAGCAGGATCACCTGGATATGCAACTCCCTCTCTTCTTTCACAAAGAGTGCTTAGACAGTCATATTTTAAAGACGACTTGCTTCAATAACCTGAATAGTCATAGATGCTGTAATATAGCTGCATATAACTTGTGATTACTATTTCTCCTTTCATATGCTGAAGCAGTGTCAGCAAAATGGGGAATGAATAACAGAGAAGCAACAGTAATTTTGTGCTTCCTGGGAAAGGTGGCACTGGACAGCCTGAACTATCATTTTCATTAATTTCTTCACCTCTGTTTCTCTTTGGGTTATTTACTGAGCTGACTGACTATCAAAAACGAATGAAAGAAAAAAACCCAAAACAACCCAAACTCTGATCAAATTAATCAACTAATTTAGATTTGTTTCATGGTAGTACTAGAAAAAGGTTTTTTCTTCTTTTTATTTAATGTTCATAGTACCACCAAGATGTGGCAGACACAAGTTCAAATCCCTCCTTTAGCAAAAGGATTTGTCTCCACCTCTTCCAGAAAATAAAATCACCATGAAACTGCAGAGTTTCAGAGGGGAAAGAGAAGAGGAATTGTGCTTTCTGTCTCTTTCTTATATGCTGTTCGCTTTGTTTTTTGCAAAAACCTGCAAATTAGGTTTCCCTTGTCTCAGGCAAACAACTTAATCTCGTAAGATCAAGAAGAAATTCTCTGAGTGCCCTGTAACCAGGTGCATATTACAAACTTAGGACAACTAAGAAATTATTAGAAGACAGTGAAGAGACAGTGACTAGGCACTTTCTTCCCCCCATCTGCCTTAGATTAGCAACTTTGGGTTTAGGATATTTTTTTCACTAGTGTAAGATATAGGTTCACATTCTGTCAGCACTACAAGTAAGTGAATTCTTTGTGTGTCACAAATTAACTCTCTTGTTCCTTCCCACTCCCCACAATTGAGTGAAAACAGCCCCCACAGAGGACTGTGAAACAGTGTTGTTTTCCTCATCTTTCAGCATGGTGCTTGGAAAATGTGTCACTTTGTTTACTGAGACCAAATCTTTTCTTTCCCTATTTCAGCTCAAAAAAACCCCAAAACAAAAACCAAAACCAAACCAAACAAAACAAAACAAAAACAAAACAAAAAAACCCAAAACCAAACAAATGAACAAAAAAAAAACCCCAAAAACCAAACCTTGGAAAAAAAAAAGATTGGAGATAAATCCAAAATATGCTAAGTGCTGATCTGCGCATGCAGTCAGCAGCAGGACCTGAGCTGTTTCCCTGTGTGAGCAGCCTGGTACATGAGTGCTGGCAGCAGTTTCACACCTGGTGCTTTGACTGCAGAGACTTCCACCCTTTCAGGGTGTAGGTTGTGCTCCACCAGCAGTGGTTACCTCAGGTAACCCTTGTGTACAATAAAGCACAGGCTCTTTTGCAAACAGCCACTTCAAAGCAAATCAAGGCTTCAGCAAGCCTTTAAGATAGGTACATGCACTTAAAATTTATAATTGTGCTTCATTTTACTTAATGCCATAATATCATAATTAGAACTTATGACAATAAGTCAAATTAACATAAACATTATTTAAATTGTTTAGGTTCACTTGCATTATGCTTCAACAACCATAAATAGATTACGAAGGACTTTTTTTATTATTATAATTTTTTTGAAGAAATTTTCCTGAAAAGTGCCAGGATTTAGTTACTTCAGAATATGATGAGCTTATACCTGTCAAATACCCAGTAGAAATGCTGACAACTCCAGAAAGGCAGGGAAATTTCCAAATTAAATACATGCTACCACCATACTTACAGATTGCATACACGATTCCTACATGACTCTATCTTAACCAGTATGGCACATAAATGCCATATTTTTCCATTTTGGAATGTGTAAACATTTACTTAAGTTGTTGTGGTACCTATTCTTTTGAGCACAAGATACTCTCCCTAACAAAGTATATACATGCCAAGGGAAGATTGAAACCACAGAAATCACTAGTACTTACCATATGCTTGGTCTTGTGTTGAAGAATCATTTTTAAGAGACATTAGCAAAGATTTTCTATAAAATTTCATTGTCATATATTTTTTAACATTCTTGAATGATGCCATCCAGAATCCCATCCCCGCCCCAAAAAAACTGAGCTCAGGTCCTAAAGTGAAGTCATTACAATGGTTCCATAATAGTGAGACTTCAGTGGTCACAGTCACTCATGAATGAAACACAATAAATCGGCAAATCCTATAAAAACTAGTCAGTTATGAATTTCATGGTAAGGTCACAAGAAGGGTAAGAAAATATTCCAAGAGCCAGTGATCCTTGATCCAATAGCTTAGGAACCCCCCACTACATAGATTAAAAAAGTAGGACATCTATTCTTGAGTTTTGAGACATATTAAAATATTCTGAGAGTCTATTTTATGACCTACACTCTTAAATAATGGAGGAAGATGATCAGCTTATGTTTGTTTTCAGAAAGACAACATATTACATATTTATGAAGTATAGATTACTCTCATACACCTTCTGCATAGGCAAAAATCACACCAAGAGAGATCAAAAAGGAGGGTGGGGACACAACAGTGGAGGAAGAAAGAAGTTCAACTGTTGAAAACTGGGAATGGACTGAGAAGACAGACAGGAAAGTTTGGGAGCTGTTGTACTCCTCCCATCCAGTCCCCTCCATCAGACAAAGTGGATACACAGGGACATTCACACAACTCAAGAGGAGAGAATACCTGAGGCTTAGTGGGCTTTAGGGCCCTAAAGATGGAATTTCTGGTAAATGGTAAAACACCTGTTGTAAAAAGTACTGCTGCAGAGAGCTCAGCAGAAGACCCTGAGACAGGTTTAGGTATGATAGGAATGGAATGACAGTACTCAAAGGGCCTTAAGTTTTAGCATTTAAAGAACTCTGCTTATAAATCTCTGCAAGCTAATTCATTACTCAAAAAGTGCATATGAAATCAAGTCTACAGGTATCGTTCTTCTTATTTTGTAGAGAGGAAGTCAGCAGAGACAAGCTGAGCAATCTCCTGAAAGCCACTAAGCTACTGTCAGAAAGAGTGCTTTTAATCAGTAACAATAAATATGTGAGTTCTAGGGCTTGTTCACAAGAAATTTCTTAAAGATTTGAGGCCAAAAAAGATCTCAACATAAGCAGTTCCAAAGGGGAAGTATAGGAATACTATAAGGGAAAAGAAAAATAACACACACAAATTGAACAGCAAATAACTGCCCAGCAAGGGTCTTAAGGAACATACTTGTCGCAAAATTTATTTGAGTATTTTATCTGAGGGACTGGCAATTCTAACCCACATGAAATGTTGTTTTAAATAAGTATTCTGATTTTACAGTGATAATGTCAAAATACAGTGATAATGAGGAGAAAAAAGTCAAGGGAAAGAAGCTGAAAAGTGGACTAGCTGAGCAGCAAAGAGAAACAATATTGCCTGGCTCATGTTTAATCCTTGTGGCCATGTTATAGTTTGGAAAAATTCCAAGCATGGAGAAGTCAAAACAGAACAGGTAGGTTGAAACATTAGCAATGCTTAGCAATTCCTTTGTATTTTAACTTCATCCTCACACTCCAAAAGAGAAAAATATTACAGGGAAAAAAAAGGAACTGAATTATGATTTTATTAAAAAGAATGTAAACAGTAATTTGAAAACAAAGGGCGATGCAATTTGTTGTGTAGTCACACAACATTCCTCTTGGATTTGAAATGCACCAGCGGCAGTTCCACCCCTTCTGAAGGTGCAGCCCGACGTCTCGCAGTTCAGCCTGAGCAGCTGCTGGAGCTACAGTGTCTTTTTTCCTCTTCTGTCAGGATGGGTGTGATACAGCTTCCCAACTTGTCTAGGATCCTGTGTTTTTCTTCTCACATTATTCTCATTCTGCTCCAACAGACTACTGCAGCACGAGAACTGAAGTTTGTGGTTGTAGTAAGTAGATTTGTTCTCTGTTTTGTTTTGGGGAATACAGGGACAGAATTACATGTCTGTTGAATCAGACAAGGTGTACAGTGTCTTTGGCTATCTTCAAACTTGGAAATAAGTACTGTTGCCCTTTTGCTTACTGAGTTTAAAGACCTCACCTAAAGAAAGATAAAAATGTCTCTAGTTATTAGAATTTTCATCTCCTAACCTCCAGTTATTATGTCAAGATAACTGACTTTGTGGTAGATGCATAGTGCAGAGGAGTTAAGAGATGCAAAGTCCACATTTACCTATTCTTCCTCAGTTTAGCTGACACTCCAATGCATAGAGTGGGAGCTGGTGATTATGGACTACCTCTTCTATGCTTGGAAGCTGAAACTTATGATGTTATGGAAATTACCACATGTAAACACACAAAATAAATATTTTCCAATTCAAATTGCTGAATTGTGCTGAATTGTCACAGCAGTACACTGAGAAACAGACCTAGACAGGCATTTTTAAGTGGAGATTCGAAAGACGTGTTGCATTAACTTCAGTTAGGCTGAAAACAGACTGTGATAATTCTTTTGCTGGGCCATTTCAAAGTAGCTAATCACTACTTCAGTGTCACTTTCCCAAATACCCCTAGAAAAAGAGACATTAATTCAATGTAATACTTTGGATTATGAAGGTTGACCATAGTCCTTTTAATTCTTTTTTTTTTAATAAAAGGTATAATGATAAAGTATAGTCAGTCCAAAGGAATATTTTCTGTAGAAAATCAAGGGGATTGGAATGAACTTTTATAAATAGGCAATTGTAGATCTTCTCCTTCAGCCTTTTTCTATTTGAGACATTATGTGTGCATACAGGTATGAGGAAGTACTGTGTCCAAAATGTATGATCTGACTCTAGATAAAGTACTTCATGTATAGCCATCTATTGTTGCATTGTGCATGCACAGCTTGGAGGAAGGCCAGAGTGCACAGGAAAAACCAGTTCCTACTCCTGCTGAGACACCACATATAGCAGGGACCTGATGCTAATTTCAGTAACATTCTGTATACAAAAATATACTTACGTGTTTTTTCAATGGTAACAGGGAGAACTGGACACACAGATGAAAACAGGTAGACAGCAAGCCTTGGAGCATTAACTCCTTGTAAGGAATGAGATTTTTATTGAATTGTAGCTGTTATTGTGTTTTGACAAGCAATGGTTTTGCAGAAAGTTACTGGAAATGTTTACCATTATGGAGATAGAGGCTTCCTATCCAAAATCACCTGCTTACCATAGCTGGGCAGCCACCTAACAAAAAAAAAAATTCTGCGGTAGCTTGTCACAATAAACATTAAATAGTAGGTAAATTTCATTTAAGCTGTCTTCCTTTTAATCCTGTTACTTTTGCGTAGGCTGACCAATCACATGAAATGTTACAATAGGTTTAATCTTATCACAATATACATCTTTTTTCTCAAGGCATGGTTTATGTATGCTCTATTGAATTTTGCCTTCTGAACTCACTGATTGAATTTTCATAGAAACAGAATTGCTAGTATAAATAAATAGCATCTTTCTGACATACTTCAATAGCCATTGTCCATCTGTCCTCCATAAGTTACTATGTTTCCACCTGGGAAACTGCATTGTGAAAATTGTTACAATGACTTTTTAAAACTTCCTTAGCAGAACTGCACAATATAAAATACATCTGTAGGGGAGAAGAAACAGATAAATGTTCGCTTTTTCTCACTTCTAGAATTGTGCTGTGCCTGGGAAGGTGTCTCACTCTTCACAGCTTCCAACTTTGTGCTGACTCTGTGCATTTTGATTATTGGCCACAAGCTCTTTTCCCTGAAAAGCTCTAATTCGAGCCAATTTGTCAAACTGCTTTTTAAATGTCTTTGCTTACATGTAAACATTAGCTTTCACCATAACTCTTGTACACCGAATTTAAAATTAAAGGCAGAATTTAAATTTAAAGAACACAAACTTTAAATTTAAAGAACTTGAACTTTAAATTAAAAGAAAGAAAAAAAATAGGAAATATGTAGGACAATCAGGCAGCCAAGTAAAAATGAAATACTGATTTATTGTCTCTATTTAAAGAAATTCTGACCTGGACCTTCTGCCTCTAAACACACACACACATTTCACTTGTCTTATATACAAAGAGGTGTGGTTTCTGAGGCACTGTGGTTTCATCATGTTTTTCTTCTTGTAACTCAGGATAGGAAGCATTGACTGAGCATGTTATCTCTGAGCGTGATTTGTCTAATCAAGCCAAGCCATTTGAAACCTTGACTAAACATGCTTGTTATTTCTACATCTGGTTTCCCTGAACTGCCAGCATGATGGTTTCACTTCACTTTTGCTTTTCCCTTCCTACTGCTGGCTTCAAAGTAAGAGATCTTTTTGTTTGAAGTTAAATCTGTCAATAAAAGTGTCTGTAAGAGGCTCACTATTACTCAGAGACAGATACTTTGCTGTAATTCATGGCATTTCTAAATGAAGATGTTATTCTTTATCTGTATGCTACACATGCCTCATTCTCAGGGCACTCTCTCCCCTGCACCCCTTTGTCTCCAATATGATTTTTCACCTGAGAACAATGGAAGCAAATGCTGGCCAAAGTCTGAGCCATGTGACCATTTCCATATGAAGTGATCATGATCACAAAGTTACCAAGAGTGAATGGATGAACCCAGACACCAAATGAGATTCAAGCTGTATCGGAGTGGAAGGAGAGGGTAATGGATTTGGTAATTATTCACCTACTGCTTTTGAGAACTGAGGTGAATCACTTCAAAAGCAGTGCCAAAATTAATATACCAAACAGATCTGTTTGCTCTTCTTGTGCACATTTCCCTTACCATCCCTTTCTTCTTGATTTCTGGTGTCTTTTCACTTTTTATGATGCTTCCTTGTTCCTCTGCTCTCATTCTGCTATGTTCTGTGTCTCCTGAAAGGTCAGGAAGGCAATCTGTAGGCCAGGAGTAATAAATGCTGAAGCACACATATTTTTAAATTAATTTGAAGAATCAACTCATTTTTTAAAAAGTTGAAATTATGAGTGTTGAAAAACACATATTGATAAGAAAGGCAAGTTCTGTAGGGATACACTTTCTTTTCCTATCAGGTGTTCTAATGAAAAACACAGTTTCAAATTTTAGAAAAAGTCTCCTAAGACATAGCTGTGAGTGAGCAAGTTAGTCTTTCTGGTTAAGTGGTTGTTAATTTCATTTGCAGCTGAAGGAAGATCATTTTCAGAAGTAGCAAAGAGGTCTAAGCACATACACAAACCAGTTGGCTAAGAAGCTTTGTCCTTCAATTCCTAAAAACAGGGTTCTGCTTTTTTAAGTGCTTGTTCCCTTCTTGCTGCTTCCAGCTTAGTGTTCATATCATATTTATGTAACCCTCTACAATGAAGGTGCAGAAATATGAACAAGGACCTGAATTATTTCTTATTTTGTGTGGACTTAAAGAAACTGTGCTTCATTTTAGAAGCACAAACCCGCCACTCCTTCAATTTCTTAAGGTTACAGAGATAATGTTTTTTTTATATCTCCTGTCATATATTCAATACATCTTGATGATGAGGGTAAAAACCGTTCTTGATTTGCTGCAAAATATTCATTTCAAGTTGGTCACATAGTGAAATTCAACTAGCAAAACAAAAAACATAATAAGCAATGTTCTACATGTTCTAATGGTAACTTGTACTCTAGCAAACTTTGTTGTCTATTGTAGAAAATGAACAGAGGGAGAAATCCAATTATATTTGCCTTTAATGGACAGTATTTTCTATCTCTGAAATACCTGCTCTAGCACAGGTTCATGTGCATTAGTAGAGAAGGCTGATGGAAAGGGTGTGTGTTGTAAAGTCACACCGCTGGTGTTTACTTTGAAAAATATAAACATGAAACACCTCCCAGTGGGAGTGGAAAACTAACTAGTGTGTACAACCCTCTCTGATGTTTGGGCAAGAATGATGTGGCTTAATGAGGCAAGGGAGAGTATTAATTATAAACAAGTTATGTACCACTGAGGTATTAGAGCATAAATGTCATTTTATTAACAAATATACCATGCTGCTACATTGTCATTTTATTGTGCTAAGTCAGGAATGAAGTTGGTGATGGGAACATTGATAAGCAAAGATAATTTTTCCAATAATTTGGGTCAGCATCCTGGAAGGTTGTCTGGAGCCCTGTGAATTTGTATTGCAGCATTTTGTTTCATGTGAAATTTCTGTGGATCTAATTTTTCTAAGCCCACACAGCATATGCTTAGGGGGGATAATTCAGTTTTTCAGAACCACTTAATCTAGGGCTGTAATTTCCTTTGTATGCTGGAATAAAAATACAAAAAGGCTCATTTAATTTTTCTGATTAAAAATCATATGATTCAATGCATCACACTAATACTCACCATGCTGGAGTGTCCAGGATAGTGAAGCAACCAAACTGTTTGCTCTCACTGAATTTGATAGAAATAAAATCCTACAAACTTTAAAAAATATTTTTATATATGCATATAAAAGTACTAATAAAGTAAGTATTAATTAAGTAAGCTAACAACGTAAATTTTTATACTGTTTCATCTTTATATTTTAGAATGATTAAGAAACTGACCATAAGATCAATGTGTACATAGAATTACTTTTAAAGATACTGCTAGGAAAAAAAAGTTACAAAAAAATTTCAAGTGTCTATGGCAAAGTAATTAAATACTAATCTAAGCACATCAGTAATAGGCTTAATATTCAAAAGCACTGAATTTCCAAAATTCAGTTATATTTCCTGTCTAAATGCCTACTGTGAACACAATCCCAACATTAACATCTTGGGTGATTAATTTAATGTTCTAGGGGGAAGAATCATCAGGCTTATGCCCACTTAATTCCTATGTAATTATACATAATCTTGATTTTAAAGAATGCATTCACATCTACTTGACCAGGTTTCTGCAGACTTTCTGATATTTTCATTTGAAAAATGATACTGGAAGTATAACGTATGCTTGACTTCTAGTTAGATAAGAAAGGAGTGTTAACAGTAATTAACTCAGGGGGGGTTTATTTCTTACATTGTCAGCTTTTCCGACACGGTGACCGAACACCAATTGTGAACTTTCCAACTGATCTACACAAAGAAAGCGAATGGCCCCAGGGATTTGGACAACTCACCAAGGTATGTTGACTTTTTTAGAAGAACTTAAAAATGCTGCTAAAAGAGGAAGTGGGAAGATGTTTTTTGTGTGTGTCTCAAAAGCATTAGCAAACCCCAGGTTCTGACAGTTCCGATTAGCAAATACCAATACCAGTAATTCATAAACATTTTTCAATGTTATTCATTCAGGTATTGTTAAATTGAAATCTTGTTCATCATAGCTTTATAACTACCTTCCTAAAAGCAATAACTTCTTGATAGTGTGTCTGCATTCAAATAAATGGCAAGTTTAAACACTGTACTCTCAACATCGATGAAATTCTAATGACCATTAAGTATTGAGCCCTGTGACAGGGCAAAGACATGACACCTGCCCACCAAGTCAAGTGAGGAGTCCACATCTCATCATTGGACTGACAACCACCAATTCACAAAACAAGAGAAGAGCTGCAGGAGAAGGTGGCTTCTGGGGACAATGTGTCTTCTCACAAGGCCGCTTGCAGTCCAGAGTTTCACTAGGATGCACTGATGCCTTGTTGCTCTGGCATTTTATCATCAAGCCTTAGCTCTTTGACTGTATCTGCCATATGAAGCTCTGGAGCAAAAGGAAGACAATGCATTTTTTAATAACATTTTGTCATTATGCAGAAGTATGAAACAGAGACCGTTCAGTGTTTAATGTTTGGGGGGGCTTGAAAGATCTGTAAAATTCAGACACAGAAACAATGCATTACTTATTACTAGCTTATGTACTAAGATGTTCCTGCTTTGGCATTGACTTTTTTTGAAAGCTTTTTGCTATTTTGCTATCTTTTTAGCAACAGTAGTAGGAATGTACTTCTCTGACAGGTCGAAGTTAAAAAGTTCAGCTCAGGCTTTAGAAATTAATAACAGAAATTACAGTGTGCAACCTAAGACAACTGCAGGCACACCAAGGCAAAGACAGAAGAATGCTACTTAAGGCATGAAATATAAGCCACAAATTTATAAGGTTGAACAAATAACAGAGCAGTGACAATGATAAATATTAAGTTGTCAATCATCTCTCAGCTGTCACTAAATGACATACATTGTAAAGGACAATGTTAATCAGTGTCTACAGATCTACAGTGCTGTGGAAATAGTATTTGTATAGAATCAGGGGCATTGCCTTTCTGTAGCAGATGTTGCAATCTTAGCATTTCAGAACATATAATTTCTTCATAGATATAAGCGAACATTTCTATCAAAAATTCTAGATCACTTGCAACATACACAGTTTTTCTGGTTTTGGCTGTGAGAGAGCTGGTATGGGGCTCTGTTTTGGATTTGTGCTGAAAAGAGTGCTGATAACTCAGGGATGTTTTTGTTACTGCTGAGCAGAGCTTACACAGATTCAAGGGCTTTTCTGCTTCTTGTACCACCCTGAGTTTGTCTGGGGGTACACAAGAAGTAGGGAGGGGATACAGCTGGGACAGCAGACCTCCACTGACCAAAGAGACATACTGTACCATATGATGACATACTCAGCATATAAAACTGGGTGGAGAAAGAGGAAGGGGCAGACATTCAGGTTGATGTTGTTTATTTTCCTAAGTAACTGGGATGGAGCCCTGCTTTCCTGAAGGTTTAACACCTTCCTGTCCATGGAAAGTGGTGAATGAATTCCTTGTTTTGCTTTCCTGGTATGTGTGGCTTTTGATTTTCATATCAAAATGTCTTCAAACCCTGGAGTTCTCCCGCTTTTACTCTTCTGATCCTCTCCCCAACTTCACCAGGGGTGAGTGAGAGAGCAGTTGTGTGATGTTCAGTTGCCAGCTGGGGTTAAACCACAATAACAGTAGGTTATACAAACAGTTACTTAAAAGCTGATTGCTGAAGACAAAAAAATAGAAAAGACATTTCTACATTAGAAGCCTTGAGCAATCTTAATCTAGTAGTTACCCATATGCTTGCCTTACAGACTGGAATGCAGCAGTTATTTGAACTTGGACAGTACATGAGGAAACGATATTCCAGCTTCTTGAACAGCACATACAACCGGCAAGAGGTATAGAGCAGATCTGTCTGCAGCACATTTCTCTGGCATAGCAGAACTATGGACTTATAAAAGCACATTATCATACTCATTTCATTAATGGAGAAATTAAAGTAATAGAAGAACATTTTTTGAAAGTCAGACTTATGTGAAGGTAAAAACCACAGAATAAAGTCTAATTTTCAGTTCTTACATTCTGTTTGAGTTTTTCACAACCTAATTTTCCCAAACTGAACAGCTCCATGATGATGAATGAGTTGGGAATTCATACAGTGACCATTACTGTTTTACCCTGTTGAAAGATAAATGCCTGTCCAGTCATGCGATGGGCCATGCTTACATACTTCTTCCTGTAACAGAGAGGTCCAACAGCTGTTTGGATGTGCTTATCATACAGTACAGATCCATTGTGGGGAAGATACCTCTAACATTTTCATCTGTTTAGGAGGCATGCATTATGAGAAGGCATGGAAGACCTTTGCTATGCTTCCAAGAGAAATTTATGTTTCTGAGTGCTTTAACATTCCTGAGGTATCAGTGACAGATCATAGAATCATTTAGGTGGGAAAAGACCTTTATGAATTTCAAGTCTAACTGTTAACCTGTCCACCACTAAATCACGTCCCCATGTCTACATGTACCAATGTTCCTCTGAATCTCAAAAGACAGGGAATGTCCTTCTTTGAAATCATGCTTTCTTATTCTTTCAGTTCAGTCTGAGGGTTAGATTCCAAATTAAAAGATACCTTGGAAATTCCATTTGTGAATCTGCAGTAGAGCCCTGTAACACTGAGTTATGGTTTCACTGTTTTGACTTTATGCAAAAATATAAAACTGAGAACAAGAAGTCAGTATTAACAAGTTGGGTAAAATTTCCCTATTATTTTATAGTTTCCATTTTATCTTTAATTCTTTGCTGTTGTATTTTCAGTTTTACATCCAAAGTACAGATTATGATCGCACCATTATGAGTGCCCAGTCATATCTTTCTGGCCTCTTTCCACCAACTAGCAGCCAAATTTGGAACCCTGAGCTTCTCTGGCAACCCATTCCAGTTCATATTTTTCAGAAAACAACAGAGAAGGTGAGTATTGGCTAGAAGCATTCTATAAAGTCTTAATCTTTCACAGAAGAAAAAGAACAGAAAAAAAGGGAAAATAGCTAAAAACCATTTTTTTAGCTTTTTGGGTTCAATATAATAGAAAATATCAAATGCAGCTACTGACTGACAAGTATGTCATAGGTCAACTATAACAGCTACATGAAAATCATCCTTCCATAGTTGCAGAATACCTGAATTGTCATACACACTACCATTTTCTCCAAGGTCATTTCTTCTGACCAGAACACTTTTGGACAGTATTCTAGGGAAGTTGCCCTAAATCTTTATAGAAAACAAGTGCTTTTCTAAACATCACTCAACTAGGCAGACCTTGTCTCTTTGGCAAGTTTGTTCCATAGTTTATTCAAGGAACTGAGTCTTCACCAGCCACTGTAATGACCTCAAAATTATTACCTTCCTATTCTGGTAGCACTTAGGCATTCTAATTACAGACAAGGGCTCTTTTATGCTCAGTGCTATAGAAACATTTAATGAAACCTTAGCACTTCTCTTGCAGATCATAAGAGTAGACCTACCTGAATAATATATCCTGTAGAAGTTTTACTTCATGTAGCTCTCTCTGGCTGACTCAGGTCTAGATTTTAATTTCCCTTGCTCTTGTGACAAGGACTGTGTAAGGAACAGTGTGGCCAACAAGGATAAAAAGCTATTGAGTGTAATAGCAGAAAGCCTCATTTGCTCCTGGCTTTGAGGACAGAAGTTGACTTTAAGGAAATTTGTACAAACCCCCTATTACATAACTGCCCATCACCAACATCAGAGGATGGACTGACTGGTTAGGGGGCTGCCACACCTCTCTCCCTTTGATGTTGCTCTATTCTTGGAGACCATGCTTGAAAACAGGTACAGAGAGAAAGGGTTCCCACAAACTGGATTAGGGAACGTGAGATTCAGCCAGAAACTTAACCCCGCTCCTAAACAGAAAAGAACACTGTCACTTATTTAAATATGGGACACCAGAGGAAGGTCTTTCACCAGAAGACAAGAAAAGTATCAAAGTGCTTTTGGCCATATAATACCTCAAAGCCCTTAGGGGAATCACAGTGCAATGAAATAACCTGTTTGAGGAAGGGAAGCTCATTTGTAGGAGTCTCTAGTGCCTCATCACTTCAGCAGCTGCTTCAGGAGTGGGTATTGATGCTTGCCTCAAACACACCTCTGCAGCAACACAAAATGCCTTTTATAATGCAAACCACCTGGAAGAAAAACGTCATTCCCTTGTTAAACCAAGCAGATGTTTGAAGGTATTTTCAAGCCCCAAGCAACACAAAGTGGGAAGCTGAAGCCAGGTACAGTCCTGTAAAAAAACATAATCACAGTTTGTTTTTAAGCCACTGAGATCTATCAAGACTTGACAGGCAACAGTACTGAGTACTGCTTAATGAAGCCAAAGGGAGTGGCTTAATTAATAATACCTAGAGAGGAATAATTAAGACATACAGTAAGAGAAACATTTGTTATTGTGTAATTAAACAACATTCCCCAGTTTCATATTGCAGTATTGAGCTTTCATCCTTCAGTGTGCTGCTGTTACAGAAAAATTGCACCCTTGGAAACCTATCCAAGTGAAAGTGGGTGAGGGTCAGCTGTGGCTGCTGCCAACATCCCACTGGAAACATGCTGGAAGTGCAGTCTGTAAATGTTATAGGATAATACTAGTGCTGGGTCAAATATGCTCTAATGATGTGACATAAAGTGCTGAACCAGCACAAGCTTGTTTTGTTCACCATGGCTTTTCACTGACATTTTATGCTGTATCAGGTATCATTTGTGTCTCTGCAGTTAATATAAACCATATTTGCCAGAGCTCAGAGTTTGAAGGATGCATGTATTTACATGTTGCTCAGATCAAATATGTACTATCATGTGACCTGGTAATGCACACACTTGGAGTAATTAAAAGTGAACCATTCCCTAAAGAACAGAGTCCTTAGGCCCATAGCTTTTTGATATTTCAGAAGAACAATTTGTCACTCTTGTTTCAAGTTCTGTCTATTAAATGGTACTTAAAATGCTTACCATAATCCACTGGTTATCTCCAAAGATATGAGACCTGGATGTGTAGATGGAGAGGCAATTCAGGTTCCAGTACCAGGGCGAGTTAAGTTACATCTGGGGCAATGCAGAAAATGAGAGGGAAATGGTAGCTTTTTAAAATTTCTGATCATGGACCCTGACGCATTTCTCAAAGCAATCTCCTGACAGACATGTGCAATTTCTTTTTGCCAAAATCAGTTAAATTGAGGGAAATCAAGCTATCACAGACTCAAGTAGCCATTGAAAAGTCAAGTTACCACAGTCTATCACCTATGTTAACTGAATTAATGATTAAGGTACCCACACAAACAATTATTGAGTAGGTCTAGCACAACCATGAAACTGTCTAAAAAATATTACACCATTAATCTCAGCAACAGAAAAAACAGAGGGGTGTTGATAATTTAAGAACTATTCTGAGTTTTGCTTTTTATGTTTCAGAGGCTGAATTTTCCTCTGCCCAACTGTCCCCGTTTTGATGAACTTCAGCATGAAACACAAACATCTAAAGAATTTCAGAATAGAATACAACCATACATGGTAAGAGACAAAAACAAACAAAAACCCAGACAAATCCAAGAAGTGAGAAAAAGGAAGGTAACTAAGCTGTAGAAGTTATGGAATTGCATTTTTTCCTTTTGTTAAAATGCAAAAAGAAATTAGAAAAATTAAACCCCTGTTTAGGTTAGATATTAGAGAAAGGTTCCTCACCCAGAGGTTGGTCGGGCACTGAACAGGCTCACCAGGGAAGTGGTCACAGCACCAGCCTGACAGAGTTCAAGAAGCATTTGAACAATGATCTCAGGCACATGGTGTGATTCTTAGGGATGTCATGTGCAGGACCAGGAGTTGGACTCAATGATCCTTTCAGGTCCCTTCAAATTCAGCTTATTTTGTGATTCTGTGAAAATTCTGTGAAAAGGTTGGGTGTATGTGGATCTATCTGAATGCATGTTCCAGATGTAATGAGTATTTGTGGTATACTCTTCACTTTTTCCCCACAGGATTTTTTACAAACAATGGCAGTTAACACAGGACTTGAACTAAATCACCTTAAAATACTGGACAATTTCCAGCTCTGGAATACATATGATACTCTACATTGTGAGGTAATAATAAATCAATAGATGCTGGGGAAGAATATAACTCCAATTTGTGTTTTCACAGGAATTAGTTGTATTCTCTCCTTCATTTTACTTTTCTCTCTCTCTCCTTTTTTTTTTTTTTTTTAAATTTGAATCTAAGTTATATTTTAGTGCTTTGGTAAATATAACTGAAAAACATGGTCTACAGCTTGGGAGACTGTAATTTCCATTTCATGTTTGAAGAACTGTTACCATTCCCATTATTTCCTTTTTCCCCTTCCCAATATGCTGCTATAGAACTATTCAGCATGATGGCTATAATATATTTGTAATTTTTAACAGAGAAATGAAATTATTAGCTTTAAACTATCAACAGGTAAGCATCAAAATACTTAAGATTTTGAACACAAGAGATCATGAAAGATCTATCAGTTAAAAATTTTTGAGACAGTGATTGCTATCACTGCTCTCAGTTAAAAAAAAAGCCCAAACTGACCCCAAGCATTGGATAATTCCATTTGGCCCCAGTCATTACCAGCAGTACATGAAGGACTTTGAACATATCCTCTACAAACAGAGGTAATTAGGCATGATAAGACACTGTCACTGTTACATGACAGAAGAGTGACACTTGTTGCCCAGTTGCCCAGTGATAGAACTGGTATGTGGACAACTGCATGGAAAGGCAGAAAAAATTAGATATTTATAACCTGAAGACTCAGAGAAAGGAAGAGGACGTATGTCTGCAATATTTCCCACCAAAAATATGTATGTCTATAGCAAGAACACATTTTACCTACAAGGAATCTCCTTCATAGAAGTGCTTCTGCTCTGCCCATTCATTCACTTTAAGCTAATCCCCATTCCCACAAAATGTGTTTCAGGGCATACTCTGGAGTAAAACCACACTGTGCAAAGAATTGCAGGACAGCCTCAGAAAGTCTAAACTAAGTAGTGTGAGGGTAGACAATACGATGATGGAAACCAGTGAATTATAAACATGCTTTTGTTTTTCTTTATCGCTAGGGTATTCACAATTACACTCTCCCTGCATGGGCCACTGAAGATGTAATCAACAAGATGGAAAAACTGGCAGAATTGTCCTTACTCTCATTATTTGGGGTTTATAAAACAGAAGACAAATCACGACTACAAGGAGGTAAATCAAAAAATGCATAGCTCTAAGAAAGGAGGAGATAATGCAACATCCTGTCACTTTACTAATGCAAAATTATTCAAACAAACCCTTAATTTGAAACTATGGACCTTTGATGCCATATTAAGTATTTAAATATGTGCTGAACATTGGCATTTGCATGGATAAAATACTGCAACAAGACGCAAAAATTAATATCTTCAGGCTGTCCAGATTTTTAAGGGATTAGGACTTTTAGAAATATTATAGAAAACTAAGGGAATAAATCAGGCCCTCATGGTTATGATCATTACTTATCCTATAGTAGGTTAGATTAAGTTGTTTCTCCAATATTTCTTCTAATTGTTTCTTTGTTTTGTTTTTATTTTATTTTGTTTTTTTTTCTTTGTTTCTAATAGTTTCTTTGTTTCTTTGGGTTTTTTTCTAATTTGTTCTTTGTTTTTCCCTTTGATGTACTGGTTATACATTGTGTCAAAACACTGGCAACACATTTGTAGCTCTCTGAGTGATATAAAGCTGCTCCAAAAGTCTGATCAGAATAGAAGCTGAGAGATTCCAGTTATGTCTATACTGCAAGAACTGTAAGAACTGGGAACTACTGCTTAGCTCCAAAATTGGGGCACATAGATTGTGCTGCACATTCTGACACTTCAAGACACAGCCCAGGAATTTATCATATGATCCCCAGGTATCCATGAGCAATCCAAACAATTGAGCTGGAATATTTGCAGGCTGAAACATTTGAAGTCAGGTTTTCTAATGCACCCACTGTGCAGCCCAAATCTGGGTAAAGAATTATTAGCAGATCCATCACTAGGCATACACATCACTGGATCAAATGCATAGTAATTACAGGCTCCAATCTGCAGTAAAGCCCATTAGCTGGCAGATGACCATATCACATGGTCAGGACTATTTATCTAATGTTCACTGGCAAACCAGTTATGTCCTCTTTCCTTAGAATGATATAAACTATGCTTCAGGGAAATTCTGCTGCCCTTACCCATTGGCTTTAGAATACCTTTGGGCTGGAGAAGAAATACCAAAGAGCTGTGGAAAAAAACAAAGAATCAATAATGCGTAACTGGCTGGAAGTAAATAGTTAAAATATTTCTTTGGCATGTAGAAAGGAAGAGACCAGCACAGTTGTCATTATTCCAACTCTACAAACAAACAAAAAAAGAATGGAGAGATCTCAGCATAACAGAACTGGAAGTGTCATTATCACCAGTTCTCAGGATGGCTCTAGATGATTTCCTGTGAATCCTGCCTCTTCATTTGACCTGGATGATGAATCATAGATTTCTCCTCTGTAATAACTTCTCTGTAGTTACAAAATTGTAGTAAACTTAAAAATTAGTATGAGGCCTGAGTAGATGTCTTATATTTGAGACTCACAATATTTTGTATTTTTTGTTTCCATTCAAACACTATACCTTCATTTCCACTTCCTTTTTTTCCATCCTTTTAAGGTGTCCTTGTGAGTATTATTTTAAACAGTATTAAACAAGCTGTCAATTCTTCAAAACCAAGAAAAATGGAGGTCTATTCTGCAGTGAGTATTTTCATCTTTCATAAATCTTGCTTTGATTTTACCAGTAAAGTAAGTTACATGAAAGAATAATATAATACAGTTTAATACAGTCAAGCTGAACACCAATCAGTACAAGAACACAGTATAGGCATGGATCCCACCTCAGTTTTAGTTAAACTATATTTGGCAAAGAAAACTATATATTTTATCATTCATAATAATGTAGGTCATTCCTACAACCTAATGGTGCAGTTTTTATTACTTGCATCTTTCCTGAAGTGCTCCAAAGATACAGGCACACAGCAGAACTTCAGCTGTGCCTCTAAACCTCTCCTCTGTGGGTTCTTTTTTATTACTACTATTGTTATTTTATTTATATTAGAGGGTGAAGAGGCCCACTTTAATTAGGCCAAAATCTGCTTAGCTCATTCATTATTCTGTCTCTAACAAGGGCCAAAGGCAGGGATGAATGTGAGAATAGAGCTAGCAGAGTGATAAAACCTTCCAGCAATCTGTGTCTTAGGGACTGCCCAAGACAGAATTTGTCCCTGTGTTTAGTATCTCTTGACAGACTGTCTCCCAGCAACTTGCCTAATAACTTTTTAAAAGCATTTATACTTTTGGACTCTGCAACATCCTGTGACGATGACTTGTGTGTTAAAGGAAAAAGGTACTCCCTCTTTTATTCACATTTTCTGGGTCTCTAATGAATTTATTATTTTCTGTCATTCCTCTTCCATATTTCCTTTTTCAAGACAGAGTCCTACCCTAATTAATCTTTTCTCCTATAGAAACTACTTAATACCTCAAATATTTCTCACTGTCCTTTCTACATTATTCTAGTATTACCATGTTCTTTTTGAAAAGGAAAGAGCAGTACATTCAGATTTTTCACTTCTGCTTTAATACCCTGAGTTCAAGTATACTGTTATTTTTGAAACTGATCAGCCTAAAAAATTCCAGAACCTGAATAATAATTAAACCACAGTTGCTAGACTATAATATAAATAGGTCTAGCAGACACATACATATATCTAAAGTTGCTTGCAAAATTTATGCACCAAAGTGTTTGGACTTCCTGCCTTCAGCTCCTCTTCCTATGATCCCTGCAAAAGCAGTGATAATGGGTAGATGAAGAAACTGTATGTGGGTGGGTAACTGATCCCATAAAAATAGAAGCCAAACTGAGATTTCGTTGTATGAGTCTAAACAGAAGGAACAATTGAAAAAATTCTGAAGTGGAAGTGAGGAGACTAGTCTTTGCACACAACTATTTGTCTGGCACGCTACCTGAAAAAAAGTACTTACACCTTCACTTGAAATGCTCTAGATTACACTACTGTACACTGCCTTAATCTGACCTTGGAGCAAAAAACACTGAAGGAAGGAAAAGAGAAAATGGACTGAAAAACTGGATTTATTACTCAAATCACATCTTGCTTTCCTTCACTATCTGTCTACAAAATCCTGCCAGATGGTGTAAGACACATACAGCAGTAACTCTTTGGAAATGCCTCCTGCTGTCTGTAGTAATCACTTAACATGGTTTTCCCAATGATGAATATACTGGACACATATTTATGGTCAAATTTACACAGGTCTTCTTTTATCTTGATTTCTACTCCCTCTCTACTCTCGTCTCATAACTCTGGATGAATGCTAGTTGACTTAATTGACTGTAAAGGATGGAATTTTTTTTCTCCAATAGCATGACACCACAGTTGGGGCTCTCCAGATTGCTCTCAATATTTTCAATGGAAAACTGCCACCATATGCTGCTTGCCAGTTTTTTGAACTCTACCAAGAAAGCAATGGGCAAGTATCTTCTTATCTATGCAAGAAAGAGTGTTTAGAATTTTCTACCCTCTTCCCCAAAACCATTTTTTCTCTCAAATATTGTGAGAAGATACAAGTTGGATTTAAATAGATATTTCACTGACCAGTCCATAGGCACAAAGTTATATTAAAACTAGGGAAAACTACATTTTCTGGATGTGCATGTGTGCTTTGAAAGACAGGAAGAAGAGGTAAAACAAGCCGTATGAGAGGGAAGAAAATGGTAAAATAAATTTTCCTGATTCTTTGGATGATAGCAAGAACATTTCCAAGACATAACTCCCACAGTAAGCCAGTTGGCTTAGGAAGAACCCAGTGCTGGTGCCATTCAAGGAGCCTTCAGAAGGACCTTTCCAGCTGACTGTTGACCTGTGCAGCTAAATAACCAGCTTCGGCAAAGTGGGCTTTGCAGATGTCTTTCACAAAGCCTCCCCTCTTGGAGAACAGGTTCTAGAGTAGGATGTTAGAGCCTATTTCCAGCATGCTGTCTCAAAGTACAAAACCTTCTATTTAAGAACCTTTTTTAAAAAACTTTTCAATGTTGTTAATCAGGCAATATAGCATTGAAATGCATTACCGGAACGACACTTCAAAGGATCCTTATCTCCTCACTTTGCCAGGGTGCACCTCTTCTTGTCCACTTGAGAAGTTTGCTGAACTAGTTTCTCCTGTGATTACAGAAAACTGGTCAAAAGAATGTGGGAAGAAAGACAAAATGAAAGGTAGGTAGTAACTGTATTTTCCACATTAAGACGTGGAGGCAGATATTTTATCTGTGGCTCCTAACTTTGTACTTTTCACACAATCAATAGACTTCTCTTTAAGTGTGAGCCTGATTTACAATGGACAATGAATGTCAGCAGAAATTAAATCAGCATATTCACAAAAGGAGCTGCCTAAAGGCTGTAGTTCAAAACTAGATGTCCACTTGTTGAAAACTTCTAAGAGAAGTGTGGATGTGGGTGCTATATGAGGGTCCTGTTCATGTTGGATACATCTGACTTTCTGCAAATGCAAAGCAAAAATGGCTTGCAAATGCATGGTAAGATTTGTGCATCTGTATTTCTGCAGTTGTACTAAGTGCAGCTGATACATGATCTACTAATAGCTGAGAGCTGGTAACCTCTTCCAGCCTGAATATTATTTCTGGGAGGGAGGAGAAGAGCAAGGCAATACATGTTACTTTTCAATAGTCCTGTTATTTCACCTGTCCTGCATATATTCACCATTTTGCTGATTCCTGATGAAACTATTTTTCTTTTTTCATTAACTACGCATAGTCCCTCCTGCCCTGTGGAAACCTGGGAGTAAGATTTACCTATGCACAGGAAGCAATCTATAAACTTCTAGGATTGAAGTATATGTTCTTATGTTGCATATGCCAGTAAATGTGATCTTGCCAGAAATATTTCCATTGTACATGTATGTAATTAGACTGTTAGCTTTGCATATAAAATGGTATACATATATGTCTTTCATTAACTCCCTTTTCGTTTATTTTTTTGTTCTTCACAGATATTTTTATCGGCTTTAATGTTGCTGTTGGCTTGTTGTCCATTTTTAACCTTGTATTGCTCTACCTCCTTTATCATTATGGACACTGCAGGCGCAGAAACAACTACCAAGACATTTAAAGTGGAGGTAAAGAAATGAAAGAGAGAGCAGCTAGACATCAAGGAATACTTGAAGTTGCTGATATCCTTCAGTTTGCTCTGGTTGAAATAATCTCCAAAGCATATTCAATAAACCTGAACAGCTGAGGTATCTGTAGCCTAGCTCCTAAAATTCTACACATCTGCAGTGAGAAACACTGCAGAAGCAAGTTATTTTAGGAATTACCGGATGGATGGATTTACTCAAATTTATATCTTTATTCTACTACTACTAATAATCAATCTTATATCAACCAGTGGGGTGAAGGAATGCTATTCCCTATGCTTTTTTTAATATTGCCTATTACCATTTAGCCCTCTGCTGCTCAACAGTCTTTCTTCAAAACTGCATTCTGTAATACTTACCTTGCTTCCTGTAAATGTCTATTTTGTTGATGCACAGGAAAGTAGTTTTAATGAGCAGAAGTTGCAATTACTGTATGAAAAAGACTCATACCAGCATTTGGACATACTGTTCCTGTATTTATTCATGCAAATTTAGGCATGAGTTTTGACCTTAGCCTTCAGCTAATAAAAGTCTTCAGCCTCCTCTTTAAAGGAGTTGCACCTCTACAGCCCTCACTGAAATTAGTAGAATTGGGATAATCTCTGTCATGTATCCAGGCATCAAGCAAGAAGCTTAGTGCAACAGCATCTTGGTCAGTGTCTGTAACTCCAACAATATGGATAAGTAAATATATTAAAATCTATTTTCTGTTGATACACTGTTTTCCTATTTTTCTGAGCTCCCAATCATGAATGATTCTTTGCTCTGCATTTCTTTAAGCCACTCTTAGAATAATTCCTCAAGCGATCATTCTCTTCATTATCTTTTATTTTAAATCACAATAACTCCTTTAACTCCTTGCTCTGTCCACAATCCTATATGTTAGCAACATGTACACTAGAAGTAAGAAAACAATAATTTTGCTTTTTTTATGTTGATCTCTTCTGTGCAATATATTTTGTTTAGATTGTAAGCTTCTAATGTCAGGGAATGTGTTTCTGTACCTGCTCGAGTGTCACGAAGTATATGCATAATAAGCAGTAATATTGCTGTGTAAAATCCTACTTATTGTCATATGTTTCAAGACTGAATCAAGACTTTTTCATTCTGTCGCCCTGCAGAGGATACTGTGAATTACAATACCTCAGAGAAGTCTCTTTAAAAATCAAGACAACAATACAAACAGATGCCAACAGCAGGGTCAGCCCAACTGATATAATGTGCTCAAGCTAATGTATCCTGTTGAGATTCAGAGAGAAAGCTGAGGGATGGAGCTGCTTAACTCAGACATAGCACCACAGCAATGTGAATACATTACTTCTGGACTGACTTTCACTCACATTGCAACATGGAGCCCAGGAGCCTCAGTAAGCTATCACTGAGACAGTGATCTAGAGATCAGCTCTCAGTATTACAGCTGAAATGTGATATAATTGTATATAGTGATATTAAATGTCATCTATTAAATAGCATAAGTCAGAGTAACAAATGCTTGTGGGAATACAGCACTTACAAAACATTGCATTTCTTGTAATAACTTCAGCTACTGAAGTGTCCACCTTTTGAAAACTATTTCTCACTCAGTAAAAAGCTTTTAGTAATATCCATGACATTTCCATTTTATCTATTTTAGGAAATATCATGATCAACTGGGGGATTTGAGTCTTACATGTTCAGGATTTTTCTTGTATAACCAAGTTGATGCAAAGTTGTCAAAAAGATGAAAGGCTGTCCCTAAATCAGATGGTTTAGATGTACAAGCTTCAGCTTGCAACCAGTCATTTTGATCCTCCTGCAAAAACTTGAAGGAATACCTATATTGCAGTCAAATGTATTAAAGCAGCTCTAGGAAACAAGCCAGGGCTGGCTTGTTTACTATTAGAAGTGTACTCGCAGTGGGGAAAAGTTCAGAACAAACTGCAAAACTCATCCTGGCTCCTATACATGCATATATACATATATTAAAGTATATACACAGTCAGTGGTTACCTGATACTGAGCTCTGCATTACCACAGCCATAATGCTGCTGATACCCACTTAAGGATAAATTATATTTTTTATTAGAGGAAGTCAGATGCTTGACAAATGAAGATCTATCGACTGATAATGTGCAGTAAGAACCAGTTTTGAAATATCAGAAAATCAGTCAATTGCACTCTTCAAGAAGCAGAATGAGACATTTTTCCAAGACTGCTTCTTACAAATAGAAGTAGATTCAGACAGAAAGTAAAATGTGAAGTGTCTGAGACATCTTGTATGCTTTATGCTGCTCAAGCCTAAGCTGTAACAAAGGATTTCAAAAGATAAGGCAATTCTTATTGCATCAGGAACTGTCAGGAAGGAGTTTTATTGTAGGGACATCTTTCTGTTAACAGATAGTCATACTTGAAAATGCATATGCACTTTTATAAAGGATCCCGTGAACACAAGTTACAGAGAATTTAATGACAGGTTCACATGATGTAACTCCAGAATTAATGAGGGTACATTAAAGATGTAATATTTTAGTAAAGTAGGCCCTGAATCTCACTTATAGGAGAGATGTTTTGTCTTGCCTTTGTTTAAATCAAGTAAAATTTCTCCAGTGGAGTAAAAGGTTGTACATGTAGACAAGTTCATAGCTTTTTTATTTTTTCAGCCATATTTACAATTTGCTTAGTCTAACCTGCAGACTGTTTGTGATTAGAAAATATCTTGTCTCCAAGCAACTTGTGGCACTGCAATAAAGTACTTTAAAGAAACAATTCAACATTTGCCATTTTATCTGATTGAAAAACAATGGAGCTTTCAGTACATCTAGAATTTCCAAACAAAAGTAAATGTTCAGATTTGTTGCTTCTGTAAGAACAGATTTTAGAGCATTTCTGCTTTGATATGAATAAAGTTGATTACATGAAGCTCTTCAATTTGCCCTCTAGCAGTGACATCATCTGTCTCTACAATAATTACAGTATCAACTAGATGCTCTGCATCAGGGTTTTCTGGTGCCTATGGTAGACAGTGCACAGATAGTGCACAGGCAGCACTTTTCACCTCAGTCAGCAACAACCTCCTCTCACTAAATTGATTTTATTCGGGAACTTCTTTTTTCATAGGCCTGAATATTGAACACAGTGGGTCAGTACAGAATAGGCATCTGACTTCCAGAGTAATATTGGCTCAGCCAAGAGCACTCATGTTCATTTGTACCAGTAATGTAGAGACATTGGATCCAAATGACATTATTTCCTCTCACTGTAATATATTTTCTTAGCTGTGGTAAGAAAGCAGAATGAAAAATGCACTCTATTTGAATTTAAAAAAAAATATCTATTCAGTCCAAAAGTTCTTAAGTCTGGATTAAACCCCAAAAGACAAGAGTTATGTTTCTAAATTTTTATCCACAAAACCCACCCCCTCCAAAAAAAAAAAAAAAAAAAAAAAAGCTAAAACTTTTACTCTACAAAGAATATTAATGAGTTACCATGCTGAAATTTGAGAGTGAACATGCTTATTCTTAGGCACATAACCTTGGACCATACAAATCCATGCCAAGGTGATGTCAGTAATACTGCATAGGATTGTATTCTTGGCATGGAAGAGTTAAAACTACTGTAGTCCTTGTTGCATTTCTTATAAAGATGGGGATGAAAGATGGACATTTACCTATAAACAGCTAACTTTATTGATTTAGACACTAATGCTTCTTCATCAGAAATTGCCAAGTATTAATACTCAAATAGATAAACATGAGTTGCTATTGAAATAATAGCATATCACTTGAACTATTACATTACATAGTCTCTTCTATGATGAGGCAACTTTACCTCCAAAAGGATTAGAGCAATGGAAAGACCTGCAAGATCACATGTAGGAGATCAGGTACAGTTTGAAAGACAGTTAAAAAGACTAAGTCCTATTTTGCTAATTTCTGTAACTTCTCTTATAGAATGACACTACCTTTTCTCCTGAGACTCTGTGCATTATCAATTTTTTCCATCCTGCACACTGAGGTTCCAGTGGTCTTTTAAAAAATCTGTAGAGAGCAGAATAATGTCATTTATCAGTTCAAAGCAGATAGAGGCAAAATAAATTTTCCTGGCTTCGTCTCTGTATATATTTAGCTGCAGTCATGTGCCTGTTAAAAAAAAGGTAATTTCTTTGTGCTCTGTTTACAGCAGCTAAATCTCTTGCTCTGTTTCTACAGTGAGCCCTTGACTTCAGAGGACACAGCAATTCTCCTAACTCATCTACCCTATAAGCTAAAACTATGGGAAGAAAAGTTGTAAAAGGCAGTCTGATCATAAAGTCTTTTCTTTAGGAAGAGGAGAATAAATGTGGACGGTAATTTAAGGTCCAAACAGGTACATTCTCCATTCTCTAATATACAAGTGTTGACAGCATTTGGATCAATAATTACAGGCAGACAAAGCAAAATTCCATAATACCCACAACTATTGAGCTGTCTGAGGACAGTGCCAGTACTTCTTGGAAGTGGAGCTCCTTCATTCTTTCCATTCTAAGGCATTTTTGCAGTTTCTCCTGGCTGCTCTTCAGGAAGCAGCAAAAGCTGAAGCAGATCTGAAGCCTACACCTTGTTCAGAATTTTTGAAACACGCACATTTAAGATTAAAATAGATGTGATTAGTGAATTACTATTGTACTTGTCATACAACAGTTTCTTCACTTGTTTTATTAGAATCTATATACAGAAATACTTTTACAGTACAGGCCAACTCCTCCAGGGCAGTCAAATGAACAATTCAGACATAGTATCTTACACTTGTATATAGATGAGACCATTTACTACTGATACAAGCAGCTCTACATGAGAATCTTCTGTATCCTCTGTAATATGGTGGTGGAAGAGAGCTTTAACAGTCCATCACCCACAACAGACAGACTCCTTTCTTAGTAAAAGAAGATGTAGATGAAAAAGCACATTAATCTGGAATACTCTTCAAATAAACACATAAAAGTCTCCTTTTGCTAAATGAAGGCCTAATTTTCACTTCACCCAGTTAAATGTTTGGAAAGAAGAATCTGGAAAAGACAGGCTATACTAAACTATGCAACGCTGCGGTTAGCCCATCTCCAGCACAGTTACAAGTCTTCTCTTGTAAAGCTATTTGCTCTCACCTCTGATTTACTGATAGGATAGAGACAAAGGACAACAACACAGTCAGTACTATAAGCTTAATTTTACATATTTTAATGACCAAAATATTTGGCCATGTATATGAACCAAATGAGCCATTAATCCCCTTGACTCCTCATTCTAACTACCACACTGAACCTCAGTGTGCGCACCAAGCATAGCCTCTGTTGATTTATCTCTCTCCCTTTCTGACCATACATTCAGTAATATCAATACTATTAAAAAAACCACTAGCTGGGCTGCTTGGTCTGGTTGTCTGGTTGAGGTTTCACTATGGTTTGAATACCACCCCTCTGTAAAGACCACTCTTCACTATGAAGTGCTGTTGTCATTAATGAGTGCCTGGCTTGAGCTCTAAGAAGAATCCTATATTCTGCAGAATTGCAGACCAGAGTACAATTACTTAATATCTACTCACTTGAAGTTTCAAACAAGTAATTCTCCTAACAAAATGTTAGGAGTTTTTCATAACCATAGCTTGCATTATCAAAGCAGACTGAGCACTCTAAACAAACTTTCTTCTTTATTTCAATGAAGTAACTGCCACTTTGGAGAGTGCAGGCATCCTCTGACTCCTCTTAAGTGCATTATTTATAATTATGTATCTCTCTGGTTTAGGATGTATTTTTAAAACGTTGTCTGTATTTGTCATCAGAAATAACACAAAGTCTAATATGAGGTTCTTGATGATGATAGGTCTTGACTATTCAAGAAAGAGCTGTGTATCCTGAAATAACAACAACAAACTTTAAAAGAACTGCATTGCAGAGCAGAAGAATGTTACAGACTCTTATCGGTTTCAAGTAAATTCTAAGAAAACTGGAAATACTATAGGAATGGTCATAGGTATGATTTTGGGAGCTATCTAACAATAAAATATACAAATTTTGAAAATTGGCTCTTCTGTCAAGAAGAAGTCCTGAAGCTACTCTTTCTCTTTTTCTCAGAGACGTTTTTGTTTTCCACCATGTGCTTACACATTCACTGAGCCCTTGTAAATGTTACTGTGACAAGATCACTCCTGACTTCCCCTGAGTCTGCAAGAGTGCATAGGAGGAAGGAATGAGAGGAACTGTGCATAGCTGGACAACACCCCATTCTCAAATCAATCTTTCACTTATACACTAAGCAATTGATGTAAAACTGATAGCAAGCTAACATGACACATGGAAAGAAACTCAGAAAATCTGTATGTTTCATCATGTATGATTTCTAAAGAAATTCCATTATGTTTTAAGGAAGATAAAAGCAAGAGAAAGCATCTTGAAGATGAATGGCATAACCTTAGTCTAGCCAAAGCATGCAGTAGAAATGTAATATAGCCTGAGCAGGAAAGCAAACCCAAAAAAGCTATGATTCTGCATATCCACAGGATGTTCCACTAACCATCAGCAGAGCCTAAAGGATCAGTCTCAAGAGTTAGCTTAAATATAGAAGCAGCTAAAATTAGCATAATCTTAATAAAAATATAAATGTCATGATGTTTGGTTATTTTGTACTTTTATAATGCCTTTCCTAGTATGAAAATCTATTTTTTTACATCCTTTTGCTTTCAAATCTTGTCTGGTGACAAAACAAGCTCTAAATAATCTGGTGAATGCTAAGCAAATCATTCCATAAATCAGATCCAACATTTTAGCATAGTGGATGGGCAGCTCCCCCAAGCGTTTACCAACCATTAGATTATGTGGTTTCCAGCAGTCTGTGGACAGTCCTCTACTTTGATACAGGAGCCTAGTTCTAGGTGGGTAATGAAATCTCTTGGTATACACTAGAAAGAGTCTCTGACTCTATCAGCAAAATAATGGCATGAGAAACAAGTGTGATGGGGAAGGCAGTTTGTGTAAGTACCACAGACTTCTCTTGAAAGGAAACATATGAGACAAAAGCCAAGGCATAAGATGCAATTCTTAAATACATTAATTATTAGCAGCAGGGCATTGGGAAAATGCCTCAACATGAATTTAAATTCAAAATAAAATCTGCTGTAACGAGAAAAGATTTGTTCCACCTTAACACCATTAACACCATTTAGGTAAGGGTAAGCACAAAAAAAAAAAAAAAAAGAAAAGTTTTGTCAAAAGACTGGATCCCTCAGACATATAATAATTCCATGTGTTAAACTCCATTTTGGTTAAAAAACTCCTTGGGGTCTCTGGAGTTAAGAGGGATTTCCAAATGGTGACAAAACTACAGGCATACTGTTGTGTAGAGGTGTCAAAGCCATGACAGCGCTGGCTTTCCAGTCAACAGTGGCAAATCCTCCAAAACAAGATCGAGGTCACCCAGCTGCTGCAGGGCAGTGTAACCAACCACCACAGTTACTTCAGGTGCTGATAACACAGGGCGTGTAGGAACAACACCCCTTGCCTGGCCAAGTGCTGACTCGAGTATCCCTGGCATGCTCTGTGAAATTAGGTAGACTGCCTGAACCCTAGGAATCTCCCCACCTTTACATCTCTCTTCTCATCACCTTTACTAGAGCCCCGTGGGCATTAGGAAGGGCTGTCACAACTTCTAAGGATTACTGGGAGCAGCCTGCCACCTACTGCTTAGACAAGGTCTTGGTGTTTGCAGCTTCCCACTTGCTGCAAGAAATCTTGTTTTCATAATCGTAAGAAATCATAAGAAAGTTTGTTTTAAATGGGATTTAGCCCACTCTGATGCTTCTGAATCTGAAGCTAAAATCATCTTGGATGGTAAAAGGTCAGTTCTGCCCTTCCAGAACTAACTTTTGTTTTAAAGGAGTAGAAAAGATATTATTAACAATTTTCTTCTAGATAACATGCAGAAAGTTGATAGGTAAATTAGTGTCAAATGAACAGATCTTGTTGCCTCAGAAATTATCAGACTTCACTACTACACTTGGCTCAGCGATTAACCTGTGGTCTTCTTTTTCACAGACAAGAACTTCTATTCAGTCATATTCAATGGCAAAACTTCAGGAGATGATTGTTTTTCTGACCTCTGTTATCCTGTGTTCATCTTGATCTGTGCTTAATTCGCATAGCTGGCTAATACAACAGACACCTTAAATGGAAGAACAGAGGAAAAACATCTTTGATCAGTTTGCTGTTGATTACAGGCTCAGCTGTGCTATATTAAATTTCCATGCTGACCACAGACTTTCCACCAGCATTTCTACCTCTTTTTGATTACAGTGATGAATCCAACTCATTGTACTGTGCCACTTCATCTAATTCTAGGAATTTCAGCTGGGGATTTTTCAACACTTTGTTATCTGAAGTCCAATGCTGTTGCCAAACACAGACACAAGCTTTCAAGTGAAAGCAAGGAAAGACATACTTGTTCCTGAAACAGATGTTTAAGGCCTAGCAAGTTTGAAACTTTGTATATTTTTAATTCTGGGAAAATCTACAACATAAAAATTTTAAACCCCCAAGCTATTAACGGATAAGACTGTAGTAATTTGAGAAATAATTCATGGCAATGAAATTCCCACTTCCAAATTCTCCTTCAAGACCTTGTACTAATGTAAGTACAAAAATAATGATACACTGAAAGCAAATTTATTGTTATAACTGATTTATTTTGCTTTTCATAGTAGTATCCACATTTTAAAAAGTTCATCTTGACGTATATGACGTTAATGATCAGAAATTAATTATTAACTTTGTGCTGCCTTCTGCAGTACAGAGCAATGCTGCTTGAAGCCCATTCAGACAAGACAAAAAGAGGAGACACACAAGGGTATGTATGAGATAAAAACAGCAACGGAAATGTGAAGATATGCAAAACACTTGCCTTGAAGCCACCTCCTGGAAATCCTCACCTGTGGGATTACTCATCACACATGCATAGTTCCACCGACTCTGATCCCTCACACTGAGAGCACTCACCTAAGCAAAGGCTGGAAGAGGTAGGTCCTTCTATATCTCAGATTTTGGGCAGGGGTATTAAGTCTCTCTAGGAAATCAAGAGGAAGAAATAAATTCATCTAGGGGGAAGAAAACATACAATGCCACAACGAAACAGTAATATTCTGCATAGGGATGCCGGAAGCCACAAAGTAAAAGGAAACAGAATCCCATGTGTTGAGCCGGTTACAAATTGGAGCACTGTCAAACGCAGCTTCAGGCTTTTTAATTTTGCTTTTAATCAGCAAAGTCCATGCTGTGTCCCTGTTTACTGGTGGAACTAAAATAAATTTAGGGCCACAACTGAACAGTTTGTCCTTTGTCTGCTATGTGCCAAGTCATCACTTTGTGTGTCTGTCAAAAGCTATATTAGTTTCCCTAAAATACTGGGTGCACCAGCTCTCTAAGCACTGGTCAGAGAGAAAACCAAATTTTCTTCAAAGCCATAACTGCTAGTAATTTTTACATAAGAAAAGAACAGAAAATAAATTAATTGTTTAATTTTCTCTTAATGACTACCAAAATGTTAGTTTATTCAAATACAACAAACTAGCAATTAAGTTTTAGTCTATTTCTGTATAGAGTATTCTATATCTTACTTGACTTGACTTCAATCTTATTTGTCCAAAGAAAAATTTTCTTGTACGGGTCAGGTCACTTGAGATGATAAGATTAACACTGAAATAATTAGTCAGCATATCTGGTGCTATGCAAATAATTACCTCTTCATGAAACATTCAGTTCAAACATGATCAGTAGTAAAAAAAAAGGCTCAGTGTGTTTTTTGCTAAAAAACCACTTGTTTTTGCAGATTGTGGGTGAAAACCATCAGTAAAAAGCTTGAGCAATTATGAAATTGGGTTATACATTCACGAATTTTATTCTTTACTTTCCTATAATGGAAGATATTCTTCCTCTCAAAATGCAATTTGGACCAGAAGCAGAAACAAAAGAATTCTGTGATTTTATAGTAGTGAACATGGTCCTTTTCATGGCTGTTATCACCCCTATTGAGGGACAGTTCATGCATTCTTAAACTTTGTCTACCCTCCTCTCGAGTGGATAGTACTTACTTGCTGACCAACTAACTCAATAAGCACACTAGCTAATTTCACTCCACTGTTAAGTAATTTATCAAAAAGCTGATTAATTCATACAATCCAAAAGTGGTTATTAGTATAGTACAATAACAATTCATATTTTCCACAAATTAAGAGGTATAAATAAGGATATATTGAAGCTTCTTTTATTACACGCCTCTTTGCCATACACTAAAAATAGGACAGCAGAAGTTCAAGGGAATTCGGCCAAAAAAACAAACTAGCACTAAATAAGATTACATAACTGTCCATATGCTTATGCTTAAAAACAACAGCATATGCCTTATATACCACTTGATGGTCACGATCTGTGTCAAAGCAAAGCAAAAAGAGTGGGAAGATAATATGGATAATACACTGCCTGAAATGGGTGCTAGAAGGGGTGTTAGCTTACTGCACACATTTCTGCTTTGCTGCTTGTGCTTTCTCACATTCATCTACTTCTGTTTCCATTAATTCAGCCAAATGACCCAGTGATCTGGATATTAAGGGTGAAATACTTTTTCATCCCCAGAATCTAAAAAACCAGTATCCCTGCAAGACTGAGAAATTGGTAAAGGACTCGATGATTTGGTCATAATGAGAAAAACGAAACCAGCAACAGCATGAGGGAAATGAAGGTGAAACTGTAACAATCTAAGAAAAAATATCTACCAACTCAAAAGAAAACAGAAATTTCCAAAGTACTGCTTCTGCTTATTACAGGAAATGGGAAAGAGCTGAAAATCATGCTGACTGATGTTCTTTTTATGACTCACTGTGTCCGGCAATCTTACATTGTAGCTGTCATTCAATAATGGGGGAAAGGCAAAGTATCAGCTTCTCTATGTCCATGGTTTGCAATGCAGTTTAGCATTACTGCAGTATATGCTACAGCCTCCTTCTGTTGTTAATGTGGATGTAATCTGATTATCACTCTAAATAGCTCATAACATGAGCTTTATAAGCACCTGTGCCCATATCTTCTGAGCCTCCTTCCAAGGAGAGGGTGTGTTGCCTAGGAATATTCTCCACCCTCCTTCAGACCAGCACTAGCGATCACTGATGTTGCATAGAGATCTTAAAACATTTCTCACATGATGAGACCTCTTGCCTGTGAACAATAAAGGTGAGAATATGCCTATTAGGAATACCACCCACCTCTGTGGGTTCAATAACTTTATTTTTCTTCATGAGCTCCACAATGTTATTTGGAGATTCAGAGTCAAGGACTCCAGGGTAATTGCGCGTGACCGCTCAGATCTGAGATCTGTCTGCATCGAGGAGGAGGCACAGCTCCCAGGAACAAGGCTTTTCCTGGCTCCATCAGGAGTTTCAGGTTCAAATGTCAATTAAATCAGATGCACCATGTGCAATCAGTGTATTGCATGCCAACTCTGCCATGCAGGGACAGGGTGGCTTTGTGTGCCATTCTTTGCTGTGGGAAGTTACACCAAGATGCAAAGCTACACATAGGAATATAGCCTGAAATATCATCACTGATTATTTTTAGGCATTCTGACTGAACTGTGCTGAAAGGAAAGTCACTATAGCTAATTTCCAGTTTTTCATAGCAAAAAAGGGGACAGGGGATGGGGAGAAAGCAGCTTAAGTAGCCTAGTAAAATGTGTATACTACAAACCACATACACACAAAGCTACACTAACCTTTGAAATAGTTGTAAACAGATTCTTTGGAGAGCAGGATTAGATAATGAGCAGCAGCATCCAAAATGTGGAAAGCAGTAGGTAATGGGCATCTATTGCTGTGGCCCGACAGCGAAACAGGACTTTCTGACTCTAATATCAGAGGCTTAATATGATTTATTAAGATAACTCCATTGTTCAGAAGGCTTGGGCTATTATGTGCCCAGGTACAGACCCCAGATGCTTACTTCTTCATGCTCAGTACAAGAATGCTAGAATGCTTACAATTCAGTGATAACAGTTCTCCGCATCATTGGTTAAGAGAAAGAAAACCCACATCTCCCATATTGGGAGACAGGGCAGAAAAACAACACCTGTGTTCTTGAAAACACAGCTCAGAAATATGTTTATAGAATTCAGTGCTGAGAAAGTGAGCTTTCCCCTGGGAAGAAAAACCTCAGTAGGCTTGCACCCAGGAAACTCACAAAATGTCACGATGACAAGCATCCCATTTTTTGTGCTATGGTGCTAGAGCTAGAGGTGCCTGGTGTAATCTCATAATGAAACTTCCGAATGCTTTGAGAAATTGAACACAGCTCAATAAAACAGCTCTTGAACTAATGTGGAATTTCTTGTCTTCCAGCAAACAGATAATTGCATACTGTTGTACTTTAGAATGTTTATGAAACCAAAATACATTTTTGTAGAATCGACCATGAAAATATATTCTAGTTGTGGATCATGCATATAGGCCATTAAGCTATTATTGGGGTGGAGGTCTCTAACAGGTATACAGATAATGCTTGAGATTAAATTGTTACAAAGGCAACACAGCTTCCACGTATTATGCAACTTAGATCTTTCAGTCAGAAGCCTTTTCATTGCTGCTGCTGCTGCTATTGGTAGTGATCTGTTAACAGATGAATTAGAGATGAGGAATTTTATTAGGCAATAAAATGTTCTTTTGTTTTTGTGATGACGCCTTGCAGCTGTATCATTCATAAATGGTTAGTGTGCATTTCTCACCTAGCAGTCATTCTAAATGGTAAAGAGCGTACTACTGGACTATGGGAAGCTTTAAAACAAAAACAAAAAAAGGAAAAATGAAATATTCTTTCTGATTTACATTCTTTCTCACAAGGCTATAATTTCAATGACTTGGCCTGCAAGTTATGAGATCATAATTTCCTCTGTTCTTCTCTGTGCTTCATGAACAAATTTTGATGAAACTGGATATGCTCAAGAATATTCCTGCTCTCTAAAAACAGTAAGACTTTTAGGATCATCTGAGACACTGGGGGCAAGGTTAATAATTCATGTTTGTTGTTTTGTCCACAATTATTTCCATTGGGCATTATAATCTCACTTGTAATTTCTACTTCTGGGATTTGACCCCAGGCTAGTGAATCAGAGAATTTGTACTTACTTTTCCCCCTATTGCTCTACAGGCTGCAGTGAGGAGTCAAGAATATATAAGTGACTCCTTCATAATTCTTGCTGATGAAAATTGTATTGTATAAGCAACAGGAACCTGTTGCTTGGTTTTCAAAGGCCCTTTTGGTTTGGATGACCAAATTTAAATACCTGCACTGCAGGAATCTCCCTGTGATTCTGAGTAGTTCTATCAAAAAATTCCAATGATTGAATTTTCCTACTGTCTCACTAATTCACTGTGCTCCTGAAATACTTCAGTGTTCAAAATAAATTTTTAACTTCTTTTTTTTTTCATTTTTATTTTTTGATACCCTAATTATTGAACATAAATTTCAGCCACTCTGCCAAAGTCTGGTTTCTCAAATTAATAGCATTCCTACTCCTGGACTAGCATTTAATTTAACTTTCCACAAAAATCAACTTTCAATAAATAAACTGACAATGAAATTGACAATGCAATGTCTTAAGTACTTGAATTTCATAAGATAAGAGCATGTACTAAAATACATAAGACATGTAAAAGTTGACATGTCACACTGTCATGCAAATCAATACATTGAATAAGCCTGCAAGGTACACTGTCATCTGTTTTTGTTCTCATGTCTATAAAAAGAGACAGGGAGAGATCAAATAGCAATTTTATTTTTTTATAGGAGAAGTGTGCTTTTGCTAAAAAACACATGATCTTTAAAGGTTGTGTTAGGATACTTGAAAATTATACACAGGAATATAGAGAAAAAGAAACATTAATGTACTTTCAACTAGTCAAATATTATAAGCAGAAGGATGTTGAGAAAATAAATTAATTCATGCTTCTGGAGCACTCAGTGTACTGAACAATGCCACAGAAATGCCAATATGGAAATTAGTAAGCTTGAATATTCTGAAGCTTGAATAATAGAGCTGGTATAGTGTACACCAAATAAATCTTGGGCCAGCAAACTGAGCAATGTGAATAGAACACAGCATAGTATCCATGTGGATTCAATGAGTCCTTTCATCTTGTGGAGTGAAAAAGGCAAAGTTCCCATGGATAAAAATTATACACAAGCATGTAATTATTTGCAAAGGCAATCCTAATCTTCTGGAATTTTTAACTCTAAAAGACTTTTGGGTTTACATTGTCAATACTGCATAGTTATTTTTGTATGTAAATGCATAATTCTCTAGGTTTATTTTAAAAATCCACATAGCTATGATGTGGGATTATATTACATACCACATCTAGATCTGCAACACAGATCTCTGATTGGTATTAAGAATAACTAACAATAAAATTAATTTGAGATCCACTAGAGAGGATGTCAAATATCAATGGGCATTACGTCACCCAGCCTGAGCTCTCCTGGAAAAACCGTGGTTTCTAGTTTAGCAGACTGTTGTGGGTACTGCCTCTTTCGTCCTGTCTTTTGCAGCCTGCTGCTCTGCTAAGCCCTTTCTCCCACTCCTTGTGTCTACATTTGAATCTTCCTACCATCCTATGTTGATTCAACTTCTATTCCTCAGATCAATCCCTCTCTCCTTCCTAGATATTCCCAGTCTTTCTTCTCAGCTATTTGTATCATTAACAGAGTTTTGCTAGGCCAGATCTAGGTATTTATTTTCCTTTTGTTTTCTCTCTTCTGTGAGTTGCCGGTATCGGTTTTCTTGAGAAAAAGTCCTCCCTACATAAGCACTTCTTCTGTTCACAGTATAATTTTCAAAAGTCATAGCCTCACAGCTCTTCCTATCTCCCCAGTTCTCAGGTCTAGCCTGCAGAAGCTGACTGATTACTCTCCTTCTCTCTCAGTTGTTCAAGATATTTATCCACCCTATGAGTTCCATGTGCAAAACCCACTCCTACCACCAACCTGGGCAGTTCTGCTGTTCCAGAACTCAAATTTCTTCTTTGCATAGGCCCTCACCTTTCTCACAGTCTCCTTCTGCAATGCCTCTTTGTGTTTCAGGGCACTTCCCTGCATGGGCTGTGTGTCAACAGTGGGAAGAAATATCACCTGGGACACCCACAGTATCTTTTATCACAAAATGGTCCCCAGGAGTCAGATATTTCAAAGAACAGTTTACCTTAAGCAGCCTTGCAATGCTAAGATGAAGCATTCCCAAGATGAACTAAGTATATGGGAATTTTCATTGTCATTTTATCAAGGTTTCCACTGACCATATGTGTACAGATTTTTTTTCAACAACCTGACTAAATGCAGTCAAAAGAGAGGGTGGTTAACGACTTACTCTATGAATTTGGTTGCTGGTTTTTTTTACATGCAATAAACAATATATTTCTCCTTTACATTTTCCTTTGAAAAAATACAACCACACATTTTTAAACAGTGTAATTTCATCATTGTGCATTGCTATTTAGTTCCATGAAAAGCTTCTTTCTACTATGAATGACATCTGAGATTTTAAGCAAATCTGTTATATTCACTTCTCTTACACCAGATGTACCCAAACAAACTACTAAGACTGGATTGCAACTAGTATTGGAACTTATCTATTGGAAGGTAAAAGAGTTAAAAGATAATTTGTAGATTATCTTCAAAAGACACACCAAACAGACCAGGTTATACAAGGGTATAGACGGATCAAGAGCTCAAAAGTTAGCATGTGAGTATTCACTGCACATAGGCTGATGCCAAAATGAAAGGAATTATACAAAAAGGAGTTATCGGAGGAATGCTATGAATATGAATACAGATTGACATGCATCACTGTATTGAAGATAGTTATTAATAATTTACCAAAAATTATCACAAAGTTAATTAGCTTAGGCTACAGTTATTATTAAGCCATTAGCTAAGATAACAGACAAGTCATCAGTTAACGAGTCCTTCAGGAAATAGAGAATTATTAATGGGGAGCATCCAAAAGTTACCTGTTAATTAATGTCACAGAGAAGATAAATTATCGTTATTATCTGCATTTATTTTTAGACAAAATATGTCAAGATACATAAAAATTTGATGTGAGCTTTGAACAGCTGGCAGATTGTCAGCATAGTCTTAATGCATCTTTGGGATAACAAAGAATAGAACGAAGACTGATGCAGGAATGTGGGTCTGATTTCCAGAAGGCCCTCTGTGTAACCTGCGTTTTGCTATTTACAAAAATTTTACAGTAAAAGAGACAAGATCCAGGACAGACGTTTCCAAAGGTATGTTACTTAATTAGACTTATGTGGGACTTTTATGTTTACTTCCCCTTTTTCAAAATCTTCCTGTTATTCCTTCTCAGCCAAGTACTTCAAGCAGTCATCATGGGATTACTGTTCTTGTTATTTGGTCATCTAAAAATTACAATTATTAAGCATATTTTCTGTTAGTTATCCTAAATTCATACTAAGCTGTGGTGTACTCCTTAGATCCAGTCTTTAAGAAGACTGGATAGATCTCCATTACTTCATGGCAGAAAAACAGTGGTTGACTTTAGAGTGGATGGTCCTGCACCCTCCAACACTGAAAGTTAAGTAAGAGAATAAAGTAACAATTCCCAGTTCTAGCAGGAACTTATTTTCTTCTAAGACAAGGAAGTGTGGAAAAATCTCTCATTTGTCTAAACAGATGACCCAAAATTCTGCCCAACCATTAGAGACAGTACTAGGAAGGGAAGTTAATTTGTCCATTGTTTGCTCCTTGCAGGCTAGGTAGAAACTTGTTCTTTTTTATTGCTATAAACCACTATGTATCTGTCTTAAAAGTAATAGGATCTCTGATATTATAGGTTGTATTTACAAGCATAATATTTACTGTTGCTGCAGAGAATCTTAGCATTGGCTCTACAGTACCTGTACTGTAGCTTGCTTGAAGAATCCAGCCATCCTACACCACAGTCCTTCAGAACAGGCGCTGATCACAGAAATAGCCAGTGGACTATTAATTATTTAGTGGTGGACTAGAACTCTTCATTCCTTCCAGATTTCAATAATTGGATGGTAAGGAGAGACCTTGCTCTCTAGACTGGAGATGGCTTGAACTCTTTTGCAAATGGAAGTATTTAAATGGACAAGGTCAGATTGACATTTGTAGTACTTCAGGTGAAAGATCTGGAAGAACTGAACTTAGGTTTGCTTCTCCAAAGTGGATTGAAGCAATTTAACGTTTTATCTTTCAAGAAGGCATCAAACCTATGTTTTGCTATTGTTATTTTGACAATGAGAATGGCTCTGATATGACCTCTTACTCTGTAAGTGACTGGGAAATCTAAGGGCAAAACACTACCTGTGTCAGACAGAGGTAATAATAAAACTGCCATTGACATTAATGGAGTGAGGGTTTTTTTCACTTTCTTTTTAAATAAAACCAGCAAACTTTTAAATTTGAGGTGTTAAAAATACAATTTTTGTATTCCAGCATTTTCACAAACCTTTAGTTAAACAGAAAAATGAGATC
The DNA here is from genome assembly GCA_013399835.1 of Leptocoma aspasia. NCBI lineage: Eukaryota > Metazoa > Chordata > Aves > Passeriformes > Nectariniidae > Leptocoma > Leptocoma aspasia. The sequence goes on from VXAX01003261.1 coordinate 269,126, forward strand.
CTATCTCTAAAAATATCCAGTAATATCGTCTCACAAGAAAAAATGACTGAGCAAACTAGAATGCTTTTTTCTGCACACAAGGTAACTTCACACATATTTTACAGTTAGACAGTAATGAAATCCTGGTCTATTTTAATTTCTGAAAGATACTGTACCATCTTGTACAATATAATTTCCATAACTTCCTGTCAAAACTGCTAAACACACCCTCCTTGTTTGCTTTTTCTCTGAATAATTTCAAAATTATTATTTCACTATCTCTCAAATTTTCTCTATCTTAATCTGTGTCCTCCTTTCCTTTTATCAGTTGCTTGCATTAGATCCAAAGTTAATACCAGTACCTATGCAAAAGCATGTCCAAATATAGGGGAAAACACAGTTACTGAAATACTAGCTTGAGCTAAATAAATATACTGAAATATAATCTGTGCTGTCTGATTAAAATCCATCCATGATTGATTACTTTGTTACATCAGTTTCATTATGCAAGTGTCATTCTTTGTTCCTGAGTAATAAACAGCTAACAAGCTGTTGCTTTACTTGATGCATTTTACCTACCTATATTAGCAACGCAAAATAAGTACTGAGACAAAATCAACACCCCCTGAACCAAAAACCCTCTAATCAACAAAACCAGAAATCCCTCCATACCTGTCCAAAAACTCTTCCACGCAAAGAAACTTCTGAATCATATGACCTCCCTCCGAAATTAGATTCCTACAATTCCTAGTATGTTAATAAAACATTAAATCTTTTTTTTCCTCCCTTGGTTCTGTAACCAAAAGCAATTTATCAGCTTCCCCAAAGTAACGTTATTTTCCCATCAGTGCTATTTTATCACAGTGCCCCAGATTCAGAGCACTAGATTTATCACAAGAATGACAGACTAATATTTAAATATCTTAAGCAAAATATAAGACAGATAGTTTATCATAGAATCACAGAATATCCTAAGCTGGAAGGGAACCACAAGGATCATTGACTCCAACTCCCAGCCTTGCACAGGACACGCCAAGAGTCACACCATGTGCCCAAGAGTATTGTCCAAAAGCTTCTTGAGCTCTGTCAGGCTGGTGCTGTGACCACTTCCCTGGGGAGCCTGTTCAGTGCCCAGCCACCCTGTGGGTGAAAATCTTCCTCCTGATACCCATCCTGAACCTCCCCTGACTCAGCTTCATGCTGTTTCTTAACAGTCCATAGGATGATGAAAAGGATATTAAAAGGCTATTAAGAAAATGTAACACCTGTGGTTTTTGTATTTTTCACCAAGATAGTTCCACTTACAGATTTTTCCTCATTTCTCTCTTCATCTGCAGACTTTAATGACACTGTTTTAAGGGAAAGGCCATAGTATTCTAACGCAAGTCATATTTAAAAATATTCAAAATATTTATGCCAATCAGTAGGCATTTTAAGGAACTCGTGTTATAATGCTGCCATCGTTTACAACATTTTTGGGAAACCTTACATCTGGTGCAGAATATGGGGAAGTTGACGGGGAGCTCAAGAGTCCCGTAACAAATCTGGAGGGTGGTTAGCCAACCACATAAATCCGTGATTCAGTCCCCACAGCCTTAATGTGGCATTTTAACATCGCTTTTACAGTCACGTAAGTAATGTGCATAATTAAACAGCGTGCTCTGGCTTTTTAACTGTCCAACGCGCCTTTCACGGCCTGGAGACGCTCGGGCGGGAGCGCACCGGTCACTGACAGTCCTGAGGCGACGCGCAAGGGGACACCGGCGAGGACTTTGCACCCCGGCCGCGCGGCGCCTGCGCACGGAGCCATGCCGGTTCCCAGCAGAAAAAGGCAGGGCAGGGCAGGGCAGGGGGCGAGGGTGGGAAGGAAGGAAGGACGGAAGGAAAGAGGGCGGCGGGAAGGGGGAGGCAGCGCGGAGCACATCAGGTGACCGCGTCCCGTGACGGCCCCGGGCCGCACGGCGGCTGCGCCGAGGGGGCGGTCTCGCTGCCCGAGCTAAGATGGCGGCCTCCAGCGCCAGGCTCTGAGGCAGCGGGAGCGGTGTCGCGGCTGCCGCCCGCCCGGCCGCCCGGAGGGTGAGGGGTGAGAGCTCCGCTCAGTGCCCCTTCGCCCTTGTCGCCGGGAAAGCGCATTGCTGGTGGGGGCAGGTCCGGGCAGCGCGGGCTCCCCGGCCAGGTAAATCCCAGCGGCGGGGGAGGTGAGGGG